>JARYGA010018662.1:0-43032 GCA_030545235.1 Helianthus tuberosus | reverse complement strand
GGGGGAACATCCCCACATTTCCTCCCATTATTTTATTGCAAATGTTGGTTATCAAGAAGACATGTTACATTTTGGTTAATGGGAGTTTTGGATTATAAATAAACACATTAGACATCTCACTTCTCTCATCACCAACACAACAACAAAGCTCTCTCCTCTCCCTCCTCTCCCCATTTTCGGCAGCCACACCACACCACCATACACCCACCATCAAGTTCCCTCCAAGCCATTTTTCATATACTCAAAGGTGCTAGAGACCAAACAAGTAAGCTTGGTGCACTCGGAAGCTCAAGGACCGCTCTCGTTTTCTTTTATCCACCAATTTTCTGCACTCGAACTCCCCTAGCCTTGTGCTAGTGGTAAGCACTTAGACCTTGCATTTTACAAGATTGTTGTGTGGTTAATGATGTTTAAAGATAAAAATGATAGAAAGTCTAAAAGATTTAAACAAGTCTTGAACATCTTCTAACATATGGTAAAGTAGTGTTAAAAATGATGATGAAATATGTTAATGCATGATAAATCTGACATATATAAGTGATAATCTGCTGTAAGTATTATTGTGATCACTAAACATGTTAACGGAGTCAATCGGACACACTTTCTAATGTTAAAAGACTGAAAACAACTTGCTGATCTGCATTTCCAGCCGCCTTTAACTGGCTGTAACCAGACCGTAACTTAATGAAAAATGTATTTTCTTAAGTCTATAATGTGTTATTATAAAATATGGTTCTAATGACACCGGAATCATAATTTTTGGACTCCGTTTACTATTTTTAAAGTGTCTTTTCGTAACAGCAGCTAGAGCTGCATTTTTCTTCTGAAAATATGCGTCCTGTTTTCAGTTATAACTTAAATTATGTGTAGGGTTAGATCATGAAATTTATACTGTAGATGGTCACTATTGTGGCCGTGATCCTCCAACTGGAATTACATCAAACGGACTTACGAATAATTTTTAGTGAATTATTCCGTAGACTGCGATCAGAAAGTAAAAATCTGATTGCAGTCGGGAAAATGAATTTTATAAAATATTGGTAATGAACTAGACCCCGATATTTTTACACAATAATATTTGGTTCGTGTGAGACGTTTTGTAAAAATTTGGGAATTTTTGGAATAAGTTAACTATTTTATTTAAATATCCGAAAACAGTCCAGTTTCGTATATATTTTATTTAAAACAGAAATAACATAAGTAGCATTTTGCATGTCGAAGCGTGGGTTTTGATTATTAAAATCATTCTTATTTAATTTAGGGCGGATAAACAATTGAGGGATTGTGTTAACATTTAAAAACACACCCGAAGGTGAGTACATAGATCCCCTCTTTTACTGTTTTCGATTGTTTTGGGGTGATTCATATGTATCAAAATGATTTCGATGTTTTAACGATGGTTTCAAAACGAGTAAGATGATTTATACCAAACTAATAACGATTTCGATAATGTGAACAAGCTTGTTGGTTGTATTTACATAACGAATGACATTCATTAGCATTGATCAAGCCGACCAGTATTAGGTTATGGTACCATAGGATCCGACAAATCCCGTTATCAGACCGGACCCTTGGTTATGTGTGGGTTAGGTGGGTAACGACCGAATCTGATGATTGTTAACTTACCCTTTGGAGGTTTGTTAATGCGAAAACGAGTTGAACAATAGACGAGTCACACAGGTTTGAATGTTATTAGCGAGACGACCAAAAGTAGTTTCACGATCTAAAACGAGAATGATTTAAACGACTAAAGCGATGTTTAACGAATTAAACGATTTGGGAAAACAATTGGAAGCAATGTCACACAACGAGGTTTCCGAAACGATATAAACCATACGAGTTTTACTACAAAAATGATTTATGATTTGGTTTACATAAATAAATGTTTTGGGTTAAGAATCATGGCTACGAGATTTTATACACTATAACCAAGTTGATTTGAGTTGGTTAGTTATGCCGCAATACAATACTTTTCAAAACAAGGTTTTTAATTGAGTATTGCAACATGTAAACTAGCCATGAATCCGACACTCTCAAAACCCTATGTACTCGCCAGCATTTCTTTGCTGACTTTGTTTTTACATATGTTTCAGGTGAAGTTGCTTAGTGTTGATTGCGAATAGGATGCATGCTCACTTAGGACCGGACGAGGCCTTAGTGATTTAATAACAATAACAGACTGTGTTTGAACTTGTTTGTTTAACTTAAGACAATGTTTAATATTAAATAAAACAAGACTCTTTTGTATCCATGGTTTGAAACAATAATTCTGTTACAACACTCCCCGACATTTCCGCCATGGTTTGTTGTTTTACGTGGTCGGGGTGTGACAGTAGGAGTGCGTGTAGATCAAGAAAGTACAAGATTTAGGATGAGATCTTACCTTGATCGAGAGAAATCGAAGAAAAGGTGAGGAGCACGAATGGTTCGGACAGAGGGTTTCCAAAAGTAGAAAGAATGACAATGACATGGGTATTTATAAGATTCCAAAAGAGGAAAGGACTGTCCGATCGGATGGCACACCGCTCGGATGACTTATCCGGTCGGATGGCTATCCGGCCGGATGGCTATCCGGCCGGATGGCACTTGGTTCGAATGTTTCACGCGACGATTTTTGCTGAGTCGATTTCGATTGCAAGCGGTTCGATACGATAGGGTTTCCTAGTCAAATTACTTTCAGTCCCAATCACTCATTTCGAGCACTATCCCTTCTCCACTAATTATCATAGTTCGATTGTGATTCGAGTTCGATTTCGAGTTTCGATTGCGTTTCGATTGATTACCACAACACAACAACATAAATAAACATGCACAGATAACACGTAAGGCACACACACACGTATAACAGTAATTAAAAATACGTAGCTCGAGTTGCGATTCGGTGTCGATTTGATTAGCATAGCTTGATTATCAGTTGATTAACTTTATCGCATTGTTACTTCCTATAGTTCACAGTCGTAAGTCGTTTGAATAATACGTCGATGGCTTGTAATTAACAACACTTACTCCACATATTACAAATAAAATAAAGAAATTTCTATAAATCAAATTCGTATCATCGGTCGTTGTCTTGACCTTGACTTTGACTTTGACTTGTGAAAACACGGGGTGTTACAGCCTCCCCTTGTTTAGGGAATTTCATCCCGAAATTAGGCTGGAAGCTGTACAATGCCGTGAATCACGTTTGAGAACTTTCTCTTTAAACATTGTACTTTGCCTTCATGTCGCTTTCGAGTTCCAAAGTGAACTCTGCGCCTCGTTTGCCTTCCCATCGGACTTTCACGATAGGAATGCGAGAGCGTCTGAGTTGCTTGGTTTGGCGGTCCATGATTTCGACAGGCTTTTCCACGAAGTGTAATGTTTCGTTCACTTGCAGGTCATCAAGAGAAACGTGTAAGTCGTGGTCGGCTAGGCATTTTCGGAGGTTTAACACGTGGAAAGTCGGGTGGACATTACTAAGTTCCTCCGGTAGTTCGAGTCTGTAGGCGACTTTTCCGATCCTTTCCAAAATCTTAAAAGGTCCAACATATCGAGGCGCGAGCTTTCCTTTCTTTCCGAATCGGACCACACCCTTCCAAGGTGATACCTTTAGGAGTACGTAGTCACCAACGTCAAATTCAAGGGGCTTGCGTCGTTTATCGGCATAACTAGTCTGTCGATTCCGAGCTTTTACCAGGTTGTCTCTTATTTGGAAAATTATGTCCGTCGTTTCTTGTAATAGCTCAGGACCGGTTAATTGTGAATGACCGACCTCGTGCCACACAATAGGCGATCGACATCTTCTTCCGTATAAAGCCTTCGAATGGTGCCATTTGGATGCTAGAATGATAGCTGTTGTTATACGAGAATTCGACTAACGGCAGGTATTTGTCCCAATTACCACCGAAGTCTATGACACACGAACAGAGCATGTCTTCAAGGGTACGAATAGTTCTTTCAGTCTGACCGTCGGTTTGAGGGTGGAAAGCGGTACTTAGATTAAGCGATGTACCGAGTGCCGTTTGAAACATTTCCCACAGTCGCGAGGTAAACCGAGCAACACGATCAGAGATGATGTCTCGAGGCGTCCCATGATTACAAATGATCTCGTCGGTGTAGATTCAGGCTAATCGTTCTACCTTGTAGTCTTCCCGTATTGGCAAAAAGTGAGCTGATTTAGTCAAACGGTCAACCACAACCCAAATGCTGTCGTGACCTGATGACGTGTGCGGTAGCTTGGTTATAAAGTCCATAGTTATACTCTCCCACTTCCACATGGGGATCGGTGGTTGTTCGAGTAAGCCAGAGGATCTTTGATGTTCTGCCTTGACTCTAGCACAAGTTAGGCATTTTCCGACGTAGAGGGCAATATCCCTTTTCATACCCGGCCACCAGTATTTATAACGAAGGTCCTGGTACATTTTGTCGGCACCGGGATGAATAGAATACCGGGATTTGTGGGCTTCGTCCATCAAGATCTGTCGCAAATTGGTTCGTTTGGGAATCCAAACTCAGTCCAGAAAGTGGAATATCCCATTCGATTTGTTCATAAGCTGGGCTCCATCGTGGTAGATCCTTTCTTTCTTCAGGGTGCGTTCGTTGAAACAAGCATGCTGAGCTTCACGGATGAGGGTTTCGAGGTCGTGTTAGGCTTGAACATTATGAGTGCTAAGCAGATAGCTCCGTCTGCTAAGTGCGTCGGTAACAACATTTGCCTTGCCTGGGTGATAACGGATCTCACAGTCGTAATCGTTGAGAAGTTCTACCCATCGGCGTTGGTGCATATTAAGTTCCTTCTGATTAAAGATATGTTGCAGGCTCCTATGATCGGTGAAGATCGTACACTTGGTACCATACAGGTAGTGTCGCCAAATCTTTAATGCAAAAACAATTGCGCCTAGCTCGAGATCATGGGTTGTATAGTTCTTCTCGTGGACTTTGAGCTGACGAGATGCGTACGCTATGACCTTGTCCCGTTGCATGAGAAAACAACCAAGACCAAGGTTGGAAGCATCACAATAGACAATGAAATCATTGTTTCCGTCAGGCAATGTGAGAACAGGAGCATTGCAAAGCATGTGCTTGAGGGTTCGAAAGGCAGATTCTTGTTCGGTTTTCCAAACGAAAGGCTTGTCTTTATGCGTGAGAGAGGTAAGCGGCACAGCGATCTTTGAGAATCCCTCGATAAATCTTCGATAATAGCCCGCTAGTCCGAGAAAAGAGCGGACTTCGGATGGGTTCTTAGGCGTAACCCAGCTCTTAACAGCTTCAATCTTCGCAGGATCGACGTGAATACCTTGACTATTAAAAACGTGACCCATAAACTGAACTTCCTCCAACCAGAATTCGCACTTGGAGAACTTGGCATAGAGTTGGTTCCCCTGGAGTAACTCGAGAACCAAACGTAGATGTTGCGCGTGTTCGGCCTTCGATTTGGAATAGATCAAGACATCGTCGATGAATACGATGACGAAACGGTCGAGATACGGTTTGCACACGCGATTCATCAGATCCATGAAAACCGCTGGTGCGTTGGTTAAACCAAAAGGCATGACAATGAATTCGTAATGGCCGTAACGGGTGCGAAACGCGGTTTTTGGTATATCCTCCTCTTGTATACGCAGTTGGTGATAGCCTGAACGTAGGTCGATCTTCGAGAAACACGTAGCACCTTGTAGTTGATCAAACAAATCGTCGATGCGAGGTAGGGGATAGCGGTTCTTGATAGTTAACTTATTCAATTCCCGGTAGTCGATGCACATCCTGAACGACCCATCCTTCTTTTTGACGAAAAGGACTGGTGCGCCCCAAGGAGAGGTGCTCGGGCGAATGAAGCCTTTCTCAAGTAATTCCTGGAGTTGGTTTGAGAGTTCACGCATTTCAGACGGCGCGAGTCGATAAGGAGCTTTGGCAACAGGATTGGATCCAGGAATGAGGTCGATACGAAAGTCGATATCATGACTTGGCGGTAGTCCGGGAAGATCCTCTGGAAAAACATTAGGAAATTCTCGAACCACAGGAACGTCTTTCACTTCCTTCTTCTCTTTCTTTTCCTTCTCCGCTCCTACAATGTTAGCCAAGAAAGCCATGTATTCCTTGCGGAGATACTTGCTAGCTTGCACACATGACATAAGCTTGAGACCCTTCGAAGTAGTATCACCGTATACACACAATAAGTCACCATTCGCGAGCGAGAATCGAATTATCTTGTCGAAGCACACTACTTCAGCATGGTTTTCTCGAAGAAAGTCCATGCCTACTATGACGTCAAAACTTCCGAGTTGCATCGGGATAAGGTCGATTGGGAAGATGTGATTGTTGAGCTCAAGAGTACAATCACGAAGAACAGAATTGAAGGCGATGGTTCTTCCGGTAGCGACTTCAACATCGAACGTCGAGGAGAGTTGGGAGCGTTTACGACTAAGGAGTTTCTCGAATTCGAATGACACAAAGCAATTATTGGCTCCAGTATCAAACAAACATGAAGCATAAATACCATTCACAAGGAACGTACCATTGACCACATTGTTTTCGGCCTGGGCTTGACGCACGTTGATGTTGAAAGTTCTGGCGCGTGCGGCCTGTTGTTGCTGCTGCTGTTGTTGTTGCTGCTGAGGCTGCTGTTGCTGGGGCTCTTGTTTCACGACCCTGTTCGGGCACATGTTGGCGAAGTGGTTCGGGTCGCCACATGCGAAGCAGGCTCTGGCTTTGACCGCGGGTGCCGGAGGAGCTTGTTGACCCTGAGGGGCAGTGAGTAGAGCTTGATGAGCAGGAGCTTGTCGAATACGGCAGTTGGCAGTAAAATGGCCGTATACATTGCAATGAGCACAAAAACGCCAAGAAATGGCAGTCGGGTGGTGGTAGGTACAAGTAGGGCAGAGCGGGTGTGGCCCAGTGTATGCACGCTTTGCAGGCGGTGCATTAGCCACAGGCCCCACTACTTGACGTTGTTGGACTGGTACAGCTTGAATTGGTGCAGCAGTGATCGCACAGTTCTTGTTGCTGGAGCTGTTCTTTCTCTTGTTCTTCCTCTTGTTGCTCGATGAGGTGGGTTCAGCAGTTGGTTCGGCCGTAGTAGCTTGATGCAGGTGCTTCGGAGTTTTATCCCAGACACCAGCCTTAACCCTCTTGTTGTTGATTTCGGCGGCCAGTAGGTAAGTTTCTTCGATCGTCTTAGTCTTGGCCGCTTGCACGAAATCTGCGACGCAGTCGGGCAAAGCTCGGATGTACTTCTTGATTGTGATCTCCGGAGTCTTGACTTGATTGGGACAGATGATGCTGAGCTGTTTGAAACGAGCAGTGAGAGCAGCATTGTCACCCTCATGTTGATGTATGTGCCAAAATTCATCTTCTAGCTTTTGCCGTTCGTGAGGAGGGTAGAATTCCTCTAGCATGACTTCCTTGAGCTCGTCCCACGACAGTCCGTAGGCTGCATCGTTCCCTCGCTTGTTCCTCTCGGCCGTCCACCAGTCTAGTGCACGGGAATGGAAAACGCCGGTAGCATTCAGAGTTCGGAGGTCTTCGGGGCAACCACTCTGCCGTAGAGTGACCTCAATGGAATCAAACCATTGGAATAGTGCAGTAGGACCTCCCTCGCCAGTGAATTCCTTTGGCCCACACGATTTGAATTGCTTGAAATTGAAGGACTTGGTGGTAGCTTTAGGAGCTTCGGTCCTCGACTCCTCAGATGATTTGCTGGCATTCTCGTAAACATCACTCACGGCCTTTGCCACACTTTTAGCGATGATGGCAGCAAGGCATTTGTCCCTCTTTTCTTGATGAGAAAGTGTGTTACGGGATCCAGATGACATTGTCTGCATTAGACATCGTCACAGGACTCAACACATTGTATTCGAATCTCACCTCACACGTCTACTACTTACTAAAGCTCAGGAACACGCATATTCACGTAAGCACATAACACATAGTGCACAAAATCGCATATACACATAAGCACGTAGACAACATAATCACATAACACCTAAGCATGTAGAGCACAGAAGCAAGGAAGCACATACGCATTTTATCACTAGAGGCAGTCAGAAAACAGAAACCTATTATTCAAAGTCTACGATCGTTCGAGAATGGCGTAGCATAAGCGTATATCGTAGTATGAAGTCGCCCATAATTCAACGATTTGTTAACGTTTTGGGGCAGAAATGCAGTGCGAGTCGTGTGTGTCGATCGAAGCGAAGGCACAGATCGATTAGTTCTTCCAAAATTAAGCACATAAATAGGTAAAAGCACATAAAACACATAAAATTGGCAAATTATCAGAGTCAGCAGTAGCAGGCTCAGATTCGAAACACATAAAAATCGAGAGATAGATTGTCTGCGGCTAGTAGACTTTGACTAACCAAGGTGGTTCAACTATTCACGAGGACTTGTCATTCATGTCTGACCTTCAGGACTGTGCTTTTGCCTCGATTCTTGGGCGTTTGGCACACATCTTATTAGTCATATCAAGATTTCAGGTCGTTGGAGTCCGTCGAGACCTTGGTGGGAGTTTTGTAAAATGTGCGGAACAAGTTGTCAAGGTTAGGGTTTCACCCCTGGCTTACAACTTCGTCCCTGTTTTTGATAAAATGGAGGAGATTATTCATCAAAATATGGGTTTCACCCCTGATTTGGTATAATTCCCCCGCTGAACAAGCGTTCGTTATTGAAAAAGAATGAAGAGATCATTGATAAGTTGACAAAACAGCATTGATTAAGCGATTTAGTCGGGAGTTTGTGGTTTTCACACCTAATCTCGACTTTATCGCCCATTTATAGTTGAAAATTTGAGTGTAGTGAAAGTGTAGCATAAGCGAGATTAGTGAGGAATAAGCACGTACATAATCCCTACTGGATTTACTCAAGTCGGTCTGTTGGTTCCAAACTATAGTCTAGGTTCCTAAGACTTCGACCCGGACTAGGTCGAGTCTTGCCTAATTCCCTATAGTTATGGCTCTGATACCAATCTGTCACACCCCAACCGATGGCGGAAACATCAGGGCATGGCACTGAGCGAAACAGATTGTCCAGAAGTTTCAATAACAATTATCAATACTATTCAATTTAAATAATACGTCCCATACCGTATCTCAAACAGTAAAATAATTATTACAGACAAAAATCCAGGCAAACATTCTGTTCCGACAACTCAGATTTAAAATAGTCAGCAATTGTTTATCTGCTTCTATAGACCCTTAGTTTGACCACTATAGACAACTATTTGTTGGGCTCTAAAGCTTTACTCTAGCTTCAAATTCCTACCAAGTGTGCGTCCTAAGCACCTGTCACATACGTTAAAATAAAGTCAATACATAAAATGTAAAGGTGAGCATACAAGTTTGATAATAGCATATAGAGTTCGAATTCGTTTACGCATTACCAGCACATACACATAGTGAAATGAAGCACGTTAGTTATCGACATAGATCCATCGATACCAATGACTGCGGGTTGACTGCCCGAGGCAGTTCGCAATACATGATTACCACCGTAATCCATGCAAGTAATTGTCCTTAACAACCCCCGTGTGAACGGGTGCTGAGTCCAAACTATAGTACTATCGTTGCTAAGGCAGGTAGACAGCATTCCATGTGTAAACATAACAAACAAGCATTCATAAGCCACGTATAACATGCATTAACGGTTAGCGTTCAAATAGTATTGAGTAGTGTGATTGTTGTAGTTTGAATATTCGTAACGTATGTAACACCCAAAAGTGCGTAAAGCAAAAAAAAGGGATCGAGTATACTCACAGTGGTTAATGGATTGAAGGGAGCGCTTAGCAAGTAAGGTTAGCCTGAATAGATTCGATAGCATAACGATAAGTGACGTTTTACGCGTCAAATGGTGCAAAGTGTAAATGGGTCGGATGGTGGTTCGATCGGATGGTAATCCGATCGGACAGCAATCCGTGCGGATAACAATCCGTTCGGATGGTCATCTGGTCGGACAGCTTGTCCGGTCGGATGACGATTCGAGTGGATTGTTTCTTCCTATAAGAAGGATGTGTTTGTGTATGATGGCTTGACTTTTGAAGTTTTCATTGTAACATTTTGAAAGCATGGAAATATCTCTATCCATCAAGTCGGTCGGTCGATCGGATGGTGAGTCGTGCGGATGACAATCCGTTCGGATGGTCATCCGGTCGGACAGTGGTCCGGTCGGACGGCAACTTAGTGGTGAGATTACTTAGTGAAGGCAAGCTCTAAACATAAGTGTCACTCAATCGGATGTCCATCCGATCGGGTGGCAACCCTGTTAATGAGCATGTTGAAAATTGTTTAAGTCTTTAAAGTCTTAGTATCTCATGATCCGAAGAGTAATCCAGTCAGATGGTCGTCCGATCGGATTGCAATTCGTTCTATACTCAAACTACAGACAAGGTTGTTTAAAAGTGGGACCTAAGTGTGATCCGTTTGGATGGCAATCCGTTCGGATGACCTATCCGATTGGACAGCAGTCCGGTCGGACAGCATTCCGTTCCGGTTGTTCCGTTCGTCCTACACTTGGTCGTTTTGATGGTTTGCCGTTATGTCGAGACGTTTTGACAACGTGTTAACCAACAGAACCCCCAGTTTGACCCAGATATCCAACCCGACCAGGAATCACCCTAGTTCGGCCAGTTACCGACTCGAGACGGTTGTTCTTCATTAACCCGAAACCGGTAGTCTCGTGGGTAGAATCCAGATCTTGAGCTAGTACAACACTACGATTGAGTAGAGGACTAGATCAGGGTCGGATCCTATCGGCTTTGAGTACATTGAGTGCAAAAGAGTTGAAAGAAAGTGAGAACCATCTTTCAATCCTTTTTCACCACTCTTGTGTCGAGATCTTTACAAGATCCTTGTGTATTCGGGTGGAAATCGGTTAGATCTCAGTTGTTCTTGGTGGATTGAAGTCAAAACATGAAGTTCTTGGAGAACACATGATGACGTCATCCTAGAACACCTGAAATCTAGTGATTTCACGATTAAAAGTTAAGATTTAAAAGATAGAAAGGTGTAGGAGTGCGTGTATATCAAGAAAGTACAAGATTTAGGACGAGATCTTACCTTGATCGAGAGAAATTGAAGAAAAGGTGAGGAGCACGAATGGTTCGGATAGAGGGTTTCCAAAAGTAGAAAGAATGACAATGACATAGGTATTTATAAGATTCCAAAAGAGGAAAGGGCTGTCCGATCGGATGGCAAACCGCTCGGATGACTTATCCGGTCGGATGGCTATCCGGCCGGACGGCACTTGGTTCGAATGTTTGACGCGATGATTTTTGCTGAGTCGATTTCGATTGCGAGCGGTTTGATATGATAGGGTTTCCTAGTCAAGTTACTTTCAGTCCCAGTCACTCATTTCGAGCACTATCCCTTCTCCACTAATTATCATAGTTCGATTGTGATTCGAGTTTGAGTTCAATTTCGAGTTTCGATTGCGTTTCGATTGATTACCACAACACAACAACATAAATAAACATGCACAGATAACACGTAAGGCACACACATACGTATAACAATAATTAAAAATACGTAGCTCGAGTTGCGATTCGGTGTCGATTTGATTAGCATAGCTTAATTATCAGTTGATTAACTTTATCGCATTGTTACTTCCTATAGTTCACAGTCGTAAGTCGTTTGAATAATACGTTGATGGCTTATAATTAACAACACTTACTCCACATAATACAAATAAAATAAAGAAATTTCTATAAATCAAATTCGTATCATCGGTCGTTGACTTGACCTTGACTTTAACTTTGACTTGTGAAAACACGGGGTGTTACACTGGATACTTAAACAATTTTCAACATGTTCCGTACGTACGGATTGCCACCCAACCGGATAGTCATCCGATCGAGTGACCGTCCTGCTGTGAACTTGTTCTCAATCTGAGAAGTCTCGCCAAACGGATTGATGCCCGATCGAACGGTCGTTCGATCGACCGACCTGAAAGGTAGAGATACTTCTCTATTTTCAAAATGCTACAACTGTGACAACCCTCAAATTTACATGTAACCGTACAATCTATTATTGTTAATTAAAGTGCTTAATGACTGTACTGGATCATTTAACTGCTTTCTGATATCTGTGTTATACTTACATGTATTTGTTAAACATACTAGTAATGTACAGAAAAGTCACCAAATAGTCCGTTATAATTTCCTAAGTGTTAGAAATTAAAAGTGTTGTAAAAAATATATATAAAAGACACCTTACGGATTAATTAAGCACTTAAATGGAACAGTGTCAAACCGAACAACTGGACTTTACCCGGAACATGAAAATATTACCAAACACATTGTTTTTACTTCTCTGAGCTAGTTAGGGTCCCCGAACACCCTAACACCCGTTATATTAGTAAACACACACTATACACTAACTAATATCATTAGAACCTAACTATATCCTAACTATATCTTTACCATCCAACCCATACCCCCCCCCCCTTCTTGAGACGGTTCCCATGGGTGGGGACACACCCATGCATTTCTTGATTATAATATTAACTTTGTTTAGTATCTAGTTGACATAACATCTAGTGGGTAATAAGGAAATTGGGACTATAAGAAAACTCATGAGTTAAGAACTTCATTTCATCAAACACCAACTCAAAGCAAACTCCTCTCTCCCTTCCTTGTGCCTTCGGCCGAACACCATCACCACTACCCACCCATCATTCAAATCTTGTTTAACCATTTCCTACATATACAAGTGTGCAACGGATCATACAAGGAGGCTCGGTGCTTTCGAAAGTTCAAGAACCACTCTAGATTTCTTTTATCCACCTCATTTATACTTTGATTCTTCCCTAGCCTCGAGCTAGTAGTAAGTGCCTCTAAACATCATCTTGATCTTGTTTATGGTGGTTAATAAGTGATTTAATGACTGAAAATTTGGAACACTAAAGATCATAACACAAAGTCTTGAACCTAAGATGAATAAGGTGGATAAAGAAAAGTTATGTGTGTAAATCATGTAGATCTTGTGTGGTTATGATTATTGGTTGATTATCTGATGTTTTCTGGTTAATATTGATGATTGATGTTGTTATGATCACTAATCATGCTAACGGAATCAATCAAACGCGTCTTAGAAGATTAAAGAATGAAAACAGAATCTGTCCAAGTTTTACAGCCAACTTCAGTTGGCTGTAAACAGGTCATAAACTCAACGAAAAACTGATATTTTGAGTCTAAAACGTGTTATTATGAAATACGGTTCTAATGGCACCGGAATAGTAATTTTTGGACTTCGTTTACTATTTTTAAAGCGTCATTTCGTAACAGCAGCTAGAGCTGCATTTTTCAGCTAAAAATATGTGTATTGTTTTCTGTCATAACTTGGGTTCTGTGAAGAGTTGGATCATGAAACTTATACTGTAGATGACCACCGATGTATTTGTAATTACCCCACTGGAATTTCAAAAATCGGACGCTCGATGAATTTTAAATAAATTATCCCGTGGACTGTGGTCAGAAAAATATGAATCTGAGCTCAGTCCGGAAAATGAATTTTTATAAAATATTGGTAATGAACCGGACCCCGATATTTTTACACAATAAAATTTAGAACGTTTAAGACATTCTGTAAAAATTTGGGAATTTTTGGAATAATTTAACTATTTTATTAAAATGTCCGAAAACAGCCCGGTTTTGAATATTAATGCGGAAATGACATAAGTTGTGATTTGCGTGTCTAAATGTCGAGTATGCTATCTGTGAATGATCTAACATGTTCTATGTGTTACGTGCACTATCATATGTTTGCTTATGAGTGGGGAATGGATGGGAAGTATATATGGGCATAAACAGTTAAAGTAATGCATGCTATGTGATAGATACGTGTAGAAACTTTGTGCTCTATTTGAAAATCACTAAATGACTAACTAGTAAATCATACTAGGACGTGATTGACCGACCTTGACTGTTAGCTATATTTGAGAATCTAACCGCGCAAACCGAGGTGAGTTCACACACTTTCTAAGGCATGGGATTCCCGGTGGTTTGGGAATGGGTTAAAGAATTTAAAACTAAATCTACATATCCCCTTGGGAAGATATGTACGACCATCCTTCATAGATAGGATGCCATTATTAATCCTACGAATTCTCCTGGTGCAGAATACGTAGGTTTGTCCTCCTGGTGCTGGACAACAACCTTAAAACTAGCTAGACAAAACTCTAACAATGAGTCCCTCTTCATTATATCGACTTAATCGCCGAGGCCAATGGCGAGCGGGTCATTAGTTAATAGCGCTATTAGGTTTAACAAACCTCACACCGTGCCGGTCGGACAGGCGTGTACTAATGGACTATGGTAAACTGTCAGTGATGATAGACACTGATGTAGGGCACAACTATTGTTCGTAGTAGTCGATATCATACCGTCTAGTAGTTCACACGGGGAAAGCCCCCACTGATTATGGTTATGGATTGGGTAATGAAAAAGGAACTGGTTAAACATACTTTCAACTACGGGGTAACCCCTACGGCAATTAAGCCAACAAAAGTCAAACCACGTTTTTCAGAAACAACTTAAAACTAAACAACCAAACGTGAACTCACTCAACTTTGGTGTTGACTCGTTGTTACATGCCTTACAGGTCGCTAAACATTTGGAGCTTGCACGAGGAAGGAGTCGTTGTGATGTGCGGACTGTTATGTTCCGTGCTTACTATTTAAATCCTTATGAACTTATTAAACTTGCGTTTTGAACGTTAACTTATAAACTATGGACTTATGCTTTTGGATTTACTCTTATGCTTCCGCTGTTTAAACTAAACATGGTCAACTAGCTTTGGTCACCAATCGTATTGTGGTTGGTCTTATTTACTTAATTACGATGTTCAATATGATTGGTGGCTCGATCCTAGTCACGTCACGCCTCCAAGCGGTGATACTCCGCATGGTGGATTTTGGGGGTGTGACAGATTGGTATCAGAGCCATTGGTTATAGTGAACTTGGTTTTAAAAAGGGAAAAGCTTTTTGATTAAACCAGACTATAACCTGTACAGTGCTCAACGATCCACAACGACGCTTCGCTCCACGTGCAAGACTCGACACAATAGGTGGTATGATTTATGTTATATTGTTGGTTAGATAGTTCACACTGTGGATTAATTAACGTAATAATTGCTATTTGAACCTTGTGTGCTTGCTATTTTCTGTCACTCCACACTTACGCACTTGCGACACCTTTCTTACGTGTGTCCCTTCGATGTGAAGATCATGAGTGGACGTCTCGACATGACCCAGGGTCAGCTGACGACCTGGATCAACGAACGGATTGCTGAAGCCTTAGCAACCCAAACAGGGAGTCAACCCATGCACCCTCAAACACGCATGGGCACCTTCAAGGCGTTCCTAGAATGCAACCCTCCCTCTTTCGACGGCACTGAAGGGACAATCGGCCTTCTACACTGGATCCGGAGAATCGAATGTACATTCGAAGAGAATGAAAGCCCTGCCAGCAAACGAGTAGAGTACGCTACTGGCATGTTGCAAGGGAAAGCGTATTCTTGGTGGAGCGCACAAGTTCAGATGCTCGGATTGGCAGACGCGATTGCCATCCTCTGGAGCGACTTCAAGGATTGGATTAAGGAAGAATTCTGCCACCTGGACGACATTCTGGAACTGGAAATAGAGTATTATGGTTTGAAGATAGAGGGATCAGAGATTGAGGCGTACACAAAAAGGTCTAACGACTTGGCTGCCATATGTCCTAACATGCCACAACCCATATCTAGGCGAATCAAGCTATACCTCAGAGGCTTAGTCCCGGAAATCCAAGGGTCTGTGAGTGCGGCCAACATTCCCACAATCCAGCAAGTCGTTCGTTTGGCGCACTAACTCATCGATCAGGCGGTAGAAGAGGGCAAGTTGCCCAAGCGTAACACTTTCAATGCAAATGCTCTTATTAGTAACAAGTATATTTGGGGTGATCACCAAGGTGAGGGTCCTAGCTCTTTATGACGGGAACCGCACAGGAAACTCGGACTGAACTACCAAAAGCAGGGGGGATACCTAGGGAATAAACCGAAATGCCGCAAGTGCCAACGGCACCACAGCGGGTCATGTGCGGAATCGTGTTGTCATCGGTGCAAGAAGTTGGGACATATGGCTAGAGACTGTAGGAGCCCATATCCTGCAAACCGGAACCAACGGCAACACCAGCAGGGTAATGGGAGATGTTACCAGTGCGGTGCTGAGATCCACTTCAAGAGGAACTGTCCGCAGATAAGTCAGAATCGCGACAACAGCGGCAACCAGGGCAACGGGAACAATAATGGAGACAATAAGGATAACCGCAGGACTGGTAAGCATGAGCTCCTGAATGGACAAGAGGAAGAAGGAAATAACCCCAACGTTGTGGCGGGTAAGTTCCTACCAGACAATTTCCTTGTTTCTATTTTAGTTAATTTGGGTACAGATGTTAGAAATGTGTTCCTAAGAGTTAGTCAGGTGCTTAAGCATACCCCATTACCCATAAAACACCAAACATGTTGTAGAACTAGCTAATGGTGAAAGTCTCGAGGGCGCACACACAGTTAAGGGTTGTAACCTCGTCTTAGCTGGTCAGACCTTCTCTATCGATCCTATTCCTATCGTACTTGGTAGCCTCGACGCTGTTATTAGGAAGGATTGATTATCTCACCATTAAGCGGAAGTTCTTTGCAACTAGAAGATTGTCCGCATCCCTCGTTCTGGTAAAGGACCCCTCGTAATTCAGGGTGACAAGAGTGGTGCTGTCGTAGGCATCATCTCTTTCCTTAAGGCCCAGGAGTGTTTGCGAAAGGGCCACACTGCTATCCTAGCCCTCGTATCTGATGCATCCTCGGAGGAAAGGAAGATAGAAGACATTCCTATCGTGCGCGACTTTCCTGAGGTATTTCCTGAGGAATTGCCTGATCTTCCGCCTCATCGCCAAGTCGAGTTTCAAATCGAGCTAGCTCCTGGAGCAGCGCCCATAGCCCGAGCGCCATATCGTCTAGCTCCATCAGAACTCCAAGAACTCTTGGAAAAGGGTTTCATACATCCTAGCTCTTCGCCCCGGGGAGCTCCAGTCTTGTTCGTGAAGAAGAAAGACGGTACCTTCAGGATGTGTATTGACTATCGTGAACTTAACAAGGTGACCGTGAAGAATCGATATCCTCCTCCACGTATCGACAACTTGTTCGACCAGTTGCAAGGGTCGAGCTATTACTCTAAGATTGATTTGAGATCGGGATACCATCAGCTGAGAGTCCGAGAGGAGGACGTCTCCAAAACAGCATTCAGAACTCGTTACGGCCATTACGAGTTTCTGGTTATGCCATTCGGGCTGACGAATGCACCAGCGGTCTTCATGGATCTCATGAACCGAGTATGCAAACCTTACCTAGATAAGTTCGTTATTGTGTTCATCGACGATATCCTGATCTATTCTAAGAGTCAGGAGGAACACGAGCAGCATCTACGACTTATGCTGGAACTTTTTCGAAAAGAGAAGTTGTATGCCAAGTTTTCAAAATGTGACTTCTGGATTCGCGAAGTCCACTTTCTAGGCCATGTGGTAAACAAGGATGGAATTCATGTGGATCCATCTAAGGTTGAATCGATCAAGAACTGGCCTACACCCCGCACACCAACAGAAATCCGCCAGTTCTTGGGTTTAGCAGGATACTACAGAAGGTTTATCAAGGATTTCTCAAAGATTGCGCAACCCCTCACTTCACTGAACTAGAAGGGTGTTATCTATCATTGGGGTGATGCACAGGAGTCCGCATTTCAGTACTTGAAGGATAGACTTTGTAGCGCGCCTATCCTCTCATTGCCTGAAGGCACAGATGATTTCGTGGTTTATTGCGATGCTTCCATCCAAGGACTTGGTTGCGTATTGATGCAGCGTGACAAGGTCATTGCCTACGCATCGCGCCAAGTTAAAGTTCACGAAAGGAACTACACTACACACGACTTGGAACTGGGAGCAGTTGTTTTTGCGCTTAAGATATGGAGACATTACCTATACGGTACCAAGTGCACCATTTACACCGATCACAGGAGTCTCGAGCATATCTTCAAGCAAAAGGAATTAAACATGCGTCAACGCCGATGGGTTGAACTCTTGAATGATTACGAATGCGCGATCAAGTACCACTCGAGTTCCAGATTGGGGATCGAGTGCTACTCAAAGTCTCGCCTTGGATCGCTTTGGCAAACGAGGCAAACTCAACCCGCGATACGTTGGACCCTTCGAGATCATTGAGAAAATTGGCAAGGTAGCCTACAGGTTGAATCTACCTGAAGAACTCAGCGGAGTTCACAACGTATTCCATGTGTCGAATCTGAAGAAGTGTCTGTCAGATGAGACTCTCATAGTTCCTCTTAAGGAACTCACAATCGACGACCAGCTGCGATTCATCGAGGAACCAGTAGAGATTACGGATCGAGATGTTAAGATCCTCAAGCGTACCAGGATACCTCTGGTCCGAGTTCGTTGGAATGCCCGTCGTGGCCCAGAGTATACCTGGGAACGAGAAGACCAAATGAAACTCAAGTATCCCCTGCTGTTTAAGAAAAACGCAACCACTACTGAGGCTGAAGCTACTGCAGAATTTCCGGATGAAATTCCAAATCAACGGGGGGATGATGTGACACCCCAGGAAAATCAGGAAAACAACGCAACTTAACTAGCTTCCTCAGTAACCACGCGCTAAATTTCGGGACGAAATTCTCTTAACAGCGGGAGAATGTGACAACCCTCAAATTTACATGTAATCGTACAATCTATTATTGTTAATTAAAGTGCTTAATGACTGTACTGGATCATTTAACTGCTTTCTGATATCTGTGTTATACTTACATGTATTTGTTAAACATACTAGTAATGTACAGAAAAGTCACCAAATAGTCCGTTATAATTTCCTAAGTGTTAGAAATTAAAAGTGTTGTAAAAAATATATATAAAAGACACCTTACGGATTAATTAAGCACTTAAACAGAACAGTGTCAAACCGAACAACCGGACTTTACCCGGAACATGAAAATATTATCAAACACATTGTTTTTACTTCTCTGAGCTAGTTAGGGTCCCCGAACACCCTAACACCCGTTATATTAGTAAACACACACTATACACTAACTAATATCATTAGAACCTAACTATATCCTAACTATATCTTTACCATCCAACCCATACCCCCCCCCCCCTTCTTGAGACGGTTCCCATGGGTGGGGATACACCCATGCATTTCTTGATTATAATATTAACTTTGTTTAGTATCTAGTTGACATAACATCTAGTGGGTAATAAGGAAATTGGGACTATAAGAAAACTCATGAGTTAAGAACTTCATTTCATCAAACACCAACTCAAAGCAAACTCCTCTCTCCCTTCCTTGTGCCTTCGGCCGAACACCATCACCACTACCCACCCATCATTCAAATCTTGTTTAACCATTTCCTACATATACAAGTGTGCAACGGATCATACAAGGAGGCTCGGTGCTTTCGAAAGTTCAAGAACCGCTCTAGATTTCTTTTATCCACCTCATTTATACTTTGATTCTTCCCTAGCCTCGAGCTAGTAGTAAGTGCCTCTAAACATCATCTTGATCTTGTTTATGGTGGTTAATAAGTGATTTAATGGCTGAAAATTTGGAACACTAAAGATCATAACACAAAGTCTTGAACCTAAGATGAATAAGGTGGATAAAGAAAAGTTATGTGTGTAAATCATGTAGATCTTGTGTGGTTATGATTATTGGTTGATTATCTGATGTTTCCTGGTTAATATTGATGATTGATGTTGTTATGATCACTAATCATGCTAACGGAATCAATCGAACGCGTCTTAGAAGATTACAGAATGAAAACAGAATCTGTCCAAGTTTTACAGCCAACTTCAGTTGGCTGTAAACAGGTCATAAACTCAATGAAAAACTGATATTTTGAGTCTAAAACGTGTTATTATGAAATACGGTTCTAATGGCACCAGAATCGTAATTTTTGGAATTCGTTTACTATTTTTAAAGCGTCATTTCGTAACAGCAGCTAGAGCTGCATTTTTCTGCTGAAAATATGTGTATTGTTTTCTGTCATAACTTGGGTTCTATGAAGAGTTGGATCATGAAACTTGTCCTGTAGATGAACACCGATGTATTTGTAATTACCCCACTGGAATTTCGTAAATCGGACGCTTGATGATTTTTAAATAAATTATCCCGTGGACTATGTTCAGCAAAATATGAATCTGAGTTCAGTCCGGAAAATGAATTTTTATAAAATATTGGTAATGAACCGGACCCCGATATTTTTACACAATAAAATCTGGAACGTTTAAGACATTCTGTAAAAATTTGGGAATTTTTGGAATAATTTAACTATTTTATTAAAATGTCCGAAAACAGCCCGGTTTTGAATATTAATGCGGAAATGACATAAGTTGTGATTTGCGTGTCTAAATGTTGAGTATGCTATCTGTGAATGATCTAACATGTTATATGTGTTACGTGCACTATCATATGTTTGCTTATGAGTGGGGAATGGATGGGAAGTATATATGGGCATAAACAGTTAAAGTAATGCATGCTATGTGATAGATACGTGTAGAAACTTTGTGCTCTATTTGAAAATCACTAAATGACTAACTGGTAAATCATACTAGGACGTGATTGACCGACCTTGACTGTTAGCTATATTTGAGAATCTAACCGCGCAAACCGAGGTGAGTTCACACACTTTCTAAGCCATGGGATTCCCGGTGGTTTGGGAATGGGTTAAAGAATTTAAAACTAAATCTACATATCCCCTTGGGAAGATATGTACGGCCATCCTTCATAGATAGGATGCCATTATTAATCCTACGAATTCTCCTGGTGCAGAATACGTACGTTCGTCCTCCTGGTGCAGGACAACAACCTTAAAACTAGCTAGACAAAACTCTATCAATAAGTCCCTCTTCATTATATCGACTTAATCGCCGAGGCCAATGGAGAGCGGGTCATTAGTTAATAGCGCTATTAGGTTTCACAAACCTCACACCGTGGCGGTCGGACGGGCGTGTACTAATGGACTATGGCAAACTGTCAGTGATGATAGACACTGATGTAGGGCACAACTATTGTTCGTAGTAGTCGATATCATACCGTCTAGTAGTTCACACGGGGAAAGCCCCCACTGATTATGGTTATGGATTGGGTAATGAAAAAGGAACTGGTTAAACATACTTTCAACTACGGGGTAACCCCCACGGCAATTAAGCCAACGAAAGTCAAACCACGTTTTTCAGAAACAACTTAAAACTAAACAACCAAACGTGAACTCACTCAACTTTGTTGTTGACTCGTTGTTACATGCCTTACAGGTCGCTAAACATTTGGAGCTTGCACGAGGAAGGAGTCGTTGTGATGTGCGGACTGTTATGTTCCGTGCTTACTATTTAAATCCTTATGAACTTATTAAACTTGCGTTTTGAACGTTAACTTATAAACTATGGACTTATGCTTTTGGATTTACTCTTATGCTTCCGCTGTTTAAACTAAACATGGTCAACTAGCTTTGGTCACCAATCGTATTGTGGTTGGTCTTATTTACTTAATTACGATGTTCAATATGATTGGTGACTCGATCCTAGTCACGTCACGCCTCCAAGCGGTGATACTCCGCATGGTGGATTTTGGGGGTGTGACAACAACGAAAACTTCAAAAGGCAAACCATCGTACACAAACACATCCTCACTAAACGAGGTGACGATCCAATCGAATGGCCATCCGATCGGATGACCATCCGAACGGATTGCCACCCGATCGACTGTCCATCCGATCGGATTACCATTCGATCCTTGGTACACTTGCATCGTTTAACGCGCCGCTTATCGTTTATGCTATCGTTCTGATCAAGCTAATTTCGCTCTAGCGCTCCCTTCAATCCATCATCGCTGTGAGTATACTCGAACCCTTTTTGCTTTATGCACTTTTGGGTGTTACATACATTACTTTTTCTAAATCACATCGAACACACTATGCAATACTTTAACGCTAACCGCCACCGCATGTCATACGTGACTTAATGATTGCTTGTTTGTATGTTTACACATGGATTGCTGTCTACCTGCCTTAGCAACGATAGTACTATAGTTTGGACTCAGCACCTGTTTACTCAGGGGTTGTTAAGGACAATTAATCACATGATTCGCAGTGGTGAATATGTATTACGAAGTGCCTTGCGCAGTCAACCCGCAGTCATTGGTATTGATAGGATCATGTCGATAACTTACGTGCTTCATTTCACACGTTATACGTGCTGGTTATGCGTAAACGATTTCGAACTCTATTATATCTACTAAACTTGTATGCTCGCCTTTACACTATGTGTATTGACTTTTACTTTAACGTATGTGGCAGGTTCTTAAGATGTTAAAATGCTTGGCTTGCTGTGAAATCGAGGCTAGGAAAGAGTCTAGAAACAAACACAATTTATTTTATTTGAAAATATGAGTTGTCGGAACATGTTTTATTTGTTTGAAGAATATATCTTTCTGTAATAACTATATTATCTTATGGGTTATGGTATGGGACATAATATTTAAAGTATATGGTAATTTAGTCGTTATGGAATTTCTTTGAACAATCTGTTTCGCTCAGTGTCGCGCCCCGATGATTCCGCCATCTGTTGGGGTGTGACACGCCGTGGTCTACTAAAGGGTTTGGCAAACCTTATAAAGGGGAAGAAGAAGAAGAGGGATTATCAAAAATCCTTGTTTTATTGTTTTGTAATTTTATTTCAATTAAGTCCCTACGTGGACATTTATTTATGTATTTGGTCCCTGTGTGGACTTGTATTTCTTATTTTAGTCCCTGTGTGGACAAGTTATTTATTTAAAAGCCCCGTTTAGGGTGGCTATGTACTTCTTACAATTTATGGAATGTTTCATTTTAAAAATTAATTTGTCATTATATATATGAATATACAATATGAAATAAATCCTATATCATTCCAATTTAAAATTGATCCGCTATTAAATAAAATCTTAAAGGTAAAACATAGCCTATATGTCATTTTAAGACATGGCCATGATGGTAAATCCTTTTGAGAAAAATAAATCCTTGTTAACATCTGAAAACATGTTAGCACTCCTAACAATAGTGATGCGATAAAATCACACTTGTCATCTTTTTATTGGATTTTTCCAATTCCTTATTCTTACCTAATGATTTAAACATCCATTAGTGATGAAATGCCTACGGGTGATGCGTGTGTGGTGTGTATATAAATTTAAGGCAAGACTCTTACCAAACCATTCCCTTAACCCCCGACCAGGTAGCCAGCATATCTCCATATAGACCGTGGAGATATGAATGGTGAAAATCTTTTTTTTTATATAGACAGTAAAATAATGCCAAGACACCACGGACAAACGATAAGGAAGAGTCACCTTCAACATAAGAAACTAGTTATTAAAGTCATTAATACATAACCAAGTAAAAAGTGCGAAAAGATTAAAAATAAAAAGTATTACACTAGACACTTGTCTTCACCAAGTGATGTAAGAGACTTAGGCAAACATGGCCTTTGATTGTCAAGAGCTCTTACGATCAATCTTGGATCCCGAGACGACTCACACACTCTATGATGGACAATGGATGATGGTGGTGGATGATGGTGGTGGGTGGTGGGTGAAGTGTGAGAGAGGTGGTGTGCCAAGGGATGGTTTGCAAATGAGCCAATCACCCCTATTTATAGCCTGAACAGCAGCCCGGGCACGGCTCCGTGTCCAGTGGGCACGGCCCCGTGTCCATCCTCCTTCTCTGTCTTCATTAATTGCAGTTTGTCTGCATTAGTTGACCACGACCCCGTGTGCAGAAGAGTATCTGTACTATCAAGATTTGCCTGGATTCTGCGAATCTTATAGTTGACCACGGCCCCGTGTCCGCTGAGCACGGCCCCGTGGTGGGCGATAGAAGCTTCTATAGCTTTGTCTTTTCTGCAGACTCTTGGGCACGCCCCCGTGCTCACTGGGCACGGGGCGTGTTCAGCCTTCTGTTCTCTTGTTTTGCTTGGGAAGATGTTTTCAGGGAGGTCGGGCATGCCACGTTTGTTCCTTTTCTTGTATTTATGTTAGATTTAGCTGCCTTTTGCTTCTTTTGTTCATTTGAGCTCATGTAATCCTGAAAATATAAAAGGAAGACAAAAGCACACTTTTTCCAACATTAGTACTAAAAAAGGGGTTAGTTTTATGCCACAATTGATGTAATTTATATGTTGCATTTTGTGCACATCAAATACCCCCACACTTGAATCTTTGCTTGTCCTCAAGCAAAACTCTTTATAATGTGGCTTTACACTCCCAAATGGAATGGGTAGAAGAGAAGGTTTTCGGGCTTGTCATAGAGTGTCGGGATTTCCAAGATTCTTTATTAAGTTTTATTTTTATTTATTTACAATCCTATTCGTCATGATTTATTGAAAACATTTCATAAGATAAATTACTTATTAGAGCATAACATGCCTTTTTTTTAAAT
The DNA here is from genome assembly GCA_030545235.1 of Helianthus tuberosus. NCBI lineage: Eukaryota > Viridiplantae > Streptophyta > Magnoliopsida > Asterales > Asteraceae > Helianthus > Helianthus tuberosus. Next base: position 18,566 of record JARYGA010018662.1, on the reverse strand, counting down.
TCCACTTATATACAAGTTCACATTCCTCACGGGGGATCACTCAACACTCGGCCGAAGATGTATTTTAGTGGATCACTCGAGAGCGGCATGGAACTTACTCCTACCATAAGCTTGCCAAGCAATCAATCCTCCTCCTTTTTAACTATACACCTTTGTAAATATCAAGAGGACTTTTGGGGTGAAGGGTTAGGCTTGGGTTAAAGGTAGGTGGTTGGGTTAGTGGTTAGTAAAAGGGCGAAAGGCGTAAAAAGCGTCGGTTTTCGTAAGGCTTTTTATTTTTGAAATTTTTATTTTGATGAAGCCATTATTCAAACAAAGTTATTTTTGATATACTTGTTTGTTTTTTTTTCTCTTTTACTTCATCATCAGCATTATCATTTTTTTTTTTTTTGAAAGTCATGAGAAAAACCGAGCTTGTCACTAAAACAAAAGGGTTAAAAAAAATAAAAATGTTTTGGTGGGTGAAAGGGTGTTTGTTTTGGGTTATGAAATGAAAAGGTTTAGGCTCAAAGGGGTTAACTAGAGGGATTTTGGGTAGGTGGTAAAAAAAAGAAAAATAATGGTGTAGAAATAAAAAGGGTTAGTCCTAATGCCTCCGTCATTTACTTACTCGGGTTTAAGTTGGTAAGGATCGGGAATGTATCGTCGTGGCAAGTTCTAGAGTAGTAAGAACCAAGCGCCTATTCACACAAGAAACGAAAAATGAGCATTTAGTTTAAAGATATGTATTTGTATGCTCAATAAAGGCTCAAAACTCACTTTTTGTGGGAATGGGTTTTTATGTGATCAAGTATATATAATCAAATTTTAATTAAGCTTGTCATGCCGTTTCATAATTTTCTTATGTTGGTTCTTTTTATCACGACGTTATCGGTTGTAAATTTTTAAAAATATAACATTTTTAGAACTTGAAATTCCCAAATTAAACCTAGACAAGTAAAAAAAATAAAAATTTTTGAAAAAAAAAAATTGGGGTGATTAGCGGTTCCAATAGAGTTTTGTGTAAGGCTTGTTATTAGGACTTGCAAGATTCAAGGTTTTAGCATCCCCCCTCACTTAAATTACACATTGTCCTCAATGTGTCCCAAAAATAAGTTTTTAGGCTGATTGAATGTGTAAAAAGGTGTGAAAAAGAAAAATTTTTATGTTACTGGGCGTCTGGACACGGCCCCGTGGTGTCCGGGCACGGCCCCGTGTTCAGATCGCTAGTAACAGAAGTTTGTAAAAAGAAACAGAAGCCTGGGCACGGGGGCGTGTTCAGTGAGCACGCCCCGTGTCCAGTTACCTGAACTGGGCATTTCCTACAGATTGTGCAGCACGGGGCCGTGTTGGGCGGGCACGGCCCGTGCTGAACTTGCTGTAATGAAGAAAAATTTGTCGGGTGGCCCTGTTTTCGTGCATGGGGTGCTGGTTCATGTTTCCCTTGTTATCCTTCACTATCCCGAGTGTGTTTTATTCTTGAAAATTAAAACTAAACTAGAAAACATAAAAATTAATCTAAACTAAGCTAAGGATAGTTCCGCGGAATGCCTCTGTGGTGCGCCACGTTTATAAGGGTCCTTGGCTAGACCCAAAGCCTGGTCATATGTTACCCAAGTGGGATGCCTTGCATCCCATGCTACACCATCGGACAGCGTCATCCAAACTTGAGTCTATGACCTTCATGTAGTTGACCGGGTCTTCGTCTTCTACTATTCTTCCAACTCCAAACTTCACTTCCTCGTCCCCAAACTTCAATGTTAGTGTTCCGTCATTCATATCTACCACTGCTTGGGCTGTGGCTAGAAATGGTCTTCCTAGAATGAGAGGGACTTCGGTGCTTCTTCCATGTCTAGTATGACAAAGTCAGCCGGGAAGACGAAATTGTTGACTTTGACTAATAGATTTTCAGCGACACCTTGTGGATATTTGACAGATCTGTCGGCAAGTTGTATGCTCATCTTTGTAGGGCTCGTTTTTCCTAGGCCGAGTCGTTTGAACATTGATGCAGGCATGAGGTTGATGCTAGCCCCAAGATAGTCTAGTGCATTGCGAATGGGGGATTCCCCAATTGAGCAAGGAATCGTGAAGCTTCCAGGATCAATCTTCTTTGGCGGGAGTTTGTTGAGTAGTAAGGCGGAGCATTCTTCGCCTAAGTTAACTAATTGCAATGATTCAATTTTCCTTTTATGAGTGAGGAAGTCCCTCATAAATTTTGAATATTTAGGCATTTGAGTTAGGACTTCGATAAATGGAATATTAACATGCAATTGTTTTAATAAATTTTCGAACTTTGCGAATTGCTCATCGGTCTATTGACGAATTAACCGACCTGGGTATGGAACCGGAGGAGTCTTAGTAGGCTCTTGAACTGGAGGAGAAGCCCTCTCTTGTTGAGGCGTGGGTGGAGTCATGGTTTGGCTAGATTGGCTTCTTTCATTTGGTGGTAGTGGAGCCTCTTCGGGACCCACGGTACGGTTTCTCAATGTTATGAGATGTACTTACGCCTTTGGGTTGGTTTCGGTATTACTTGGAAACGTGCCTTGTGGTCTCTCAGAGAAATTTTGAGCTATTTGATTTAACTGTTTTTCAATGTTTTGAATGCTAGCTTGTTGATTTCTGAAATTTGATTCCAATTGCTGAAATCGATCCGAGTTTTTCTTTTCGGTGTCGGAGATGAGGCGAGATACAGTATCTTCAAGCCTTTCTCGTCCACCTTGTTGTTGAGAAAAATTTTGTGGTTGTTGAAAGTTAGTTAGTTGGTTTTGTTGGTTACTACTATTGTTGGGATCTCTCCAACCAAGGTTAGGGTGGTTACGCCATCCATGGTTGTGGGTACCCGTTGGAGGACCCGACGGCCTAGATCTATTATCAATGTAGTTTACCGTTTCTGTTTGATCATCTAATTCTTTCATACAACTCCAATTTTCATGTGGCCCACCACACCCCTCACAAGCCATTACCGAGACCGTTTTTGCCATTTCTAACTTTTTGATTTTTGAAGAAAGGGCCTCGATTTGGGCTTGTAAAGAAGTGCTTTCATCAACCTAATGGGCGCACGGGCCAATAGATTTATTGCCTCGGGGAGTGTGCCACTGAAAATTGGTTTGAGCAATTTCCTCAATTTGAGTATATATTTCATTTGGGCGACGATTACCTAGAAGTCCCCCAGAGCTAGAATAAAGTGTTTGTCTTGTGTGTGGCAACAACCCATTGTAGAAAGTGGATACTTGTTGCCATACTGCAAGACCGTGATGAGGACACTTTCTTGGTAGCTCCTTGAACCTTTCCCAAGTTTCATATAAGGATTCCCCATCCTCTTGTGAATATGTATTAATTCCAGTAATTAATTTAGCCGTTTTAGCAGGAGGGAAATACCAATACAGAAACTTTTGGGCCAATTCATCCCAGGTGTTTACCGAACCAACTGGGAGGGTGTTAAGCCAAGCCTTAGCTTGGTCTTTTAGTGAAAATGGAAACACTCAAAGGCGGATGGCGTCATTTGATGCTCCATTGATCCGAAAGATATCACATATTTCTAAGAAATTAGTAATATGTAGATGAGATCCTCGTCCGCAAGCCAATGAAAGGTTGCGGAGTTTTGAAGCATTTGTATCAAATGCGGTCGAAGTTCGAAGTTGTTGGCTTCGACATTCGGTGCATTGATAGCGGCGCCGAGATTACCTACAGTGGGTCGTAGGTAATCCATGAGGGTACGTTGGTCCGCCATTGGAAGTGGGTCCCCCGAAACTTTCTTTTGGTTTTTAGCTTTAAGTCTTTTTTCTGAGAAAGCGTTCGGGTTCTTCAAGAGGTTCTTTTATATCTCTACTAGAACTGGGGCTCATACACTACGTAGAAAGTTCAGATGTGGCGTCTGGGTTCCAAGTCCTGCAATAAAAACAGAAAAGAACGTTGGTCAGAAGCTTCACCACGGCCCCGTGCTCATATTAACACGGCCCGTGGTCGGAGATACAGTTATTGTTTTCCGGATCCCTGTTACTGGGGAGTTGGACACGGCCCCGTGTTGCACCGACACGACCCCGTGCTCAGCTCTCTGTAACTCAGAAAATAAAAACTGCCAGTAACAATGCTGGGCACGGCCCGTGTCCGACCAGGCACGGCCCGTGTCCGACCAGGCATGGCCCGTGTCCGACCAGGCACGACCCGTGCTGAGCTCTGCGGAAACTGAAAAATTAAGAAAATCCTAAAAAAACATAAAAATTAAAAAAAAACGATTAGGCCGTTGATTCCTAACTTTCTTAAAATCCTTGTGTCCCCGGCAACGGCGCCAAAAACTTGATGCGTGTGTGGTGTGTATATAAATTTAAGTATATTTTAAACCCTTTTTACACGTTAGTCAAGTTTTAAATTTATAAAACACGATATTTTACTAACACCAAACACACATATGGGTAAGTGCACCCATCGTGAGCGTAGTATAGTGTTGGCAAGATACCGAGGTCGTCCAAGGACACAAGAGCTTTTAATACCGGTTTATCCTCAACGTCTAATCAAATCAAAAAGTTAGAAAAAGGCTTTAAACTAGAAAAATAAAAACTAACTAAAATGCTGAAAAATAAAAATAAAAACAGATAGACAAGATGAATCACTTGGCTCCGACTCGTGTTTAGTGTAACCTTTGATTATTTCTGCACTTTTTAAGAGATTATCTTAGTTATTGTAGTAGGCCCCTCTTTTGAAGGTGACGTTACCCTCAACCCAGTAGTTTCAGTCAGCAAGGATACAATCCTAAAGGGTCGGATTATTGAAAGATAATTAATTAAGTTATTAATGCATATTATGGTAGGCCCCTCTTTTGGAGGTGACGTTACCCTCGGCTAGGTAGTCTGAGTCAGCAGGGATACAGTCCTAAGTAGCCGGATTAAAGTATTAATAGTAGCTTACATATGAGGGGATCAAAGAGTTTGGACCCCCACCATCCAATACCGATGGGTATTGAAGGAGGTCCTACTAAATTTGACCCAGGTCCTTGCAAGATCTATACACTGAACAAGGCAAGACTCTTACCAAACCATTCCCTTAACCTCCGACCAGGTAGCCAACATATCTCCATATAGACCGTGGAGATATGAATGGTGAAAATCTTTTATTTTATATAGACAGTAAAATAATGCCAAGACACCACGGACAAACGATAAGGAAGAATCACCTTCAACATAAGAAACTAGTTATTAAAGTCATTAATACATAACCAAGTAAAAGTGCGAAAAGATTAAAAATAAAAAGTATTACACTAGACACTTGTCTTCACCAAGTGATGTAAGAGACTTAGGTAAACATGGCCTTTGATTGTCAAGAGCTCTTACGATCAATCTTGGATCCCGAGACGACTCACACACTCTATGATGGACAATGGATGATGGTGGTGGATGATGGTGTTGTGATGGTGGTGGGTGGTGGGTGGTGGGTGAAGTATGAGAGAGGTGGTGTGCCAAGGGATGGTTTGCAAATGAGCCAAGCACCCCTATTTATAGCCTGAACAGCAGCCCAGGCACGGCCCCGTGTCCATCCTCCTTCTCTGTCTTCATTAATTGCAGTTTGTCTGCATTAGTTGACCACGCCCCCATGTCCGCTGGGCACGACCCCGTGTGCAGAATCTTATCTGTACTATCAAGATTTTCCTGGATTCTGCGAATCTTATAGTTGACCACGGCCCCGTGTCCGCTGAGAACGGCCCCGTGGTGGGCGATAGAAGCTTCTACAGCTTTGTCTTTTCTGCAGACTCTTGGGCACGCCCCCGTGCTCACTGAGCACGAGGCGTGTTCAGCCTTCTGTTCTCTTGTTTTGCTTGGGAAGATGCTGTCGGGGAGGTCGGGCATGCCACGTTTGTTCCTTTTCTTGTATTTATGTTAGATTTAGCTGCCTTTTTGCTTCTTTTGTTCATTTGAGCTCATTTAATCCTGAAAATACAAAAGGAAGACAAAAGCACACTTTTTCCAACATTAGTACTAAAAAATGGTTAGTTTTATGCCACAACTGATGTAATTTATATGTTGCATTTTGTGCACATCATCAGGCTATACCTATTGTCCTAAAAGACAAAAGACAGTTGTAGTCTATGACTCCCTGTCAAGAAGGGTAATGAACTACGTTCAAACCTTAATGCCTCGATCCTATAAGATCATGACTTATAAATTAAAACTGTCCTTGTGACTAGGCCTTTTGCATGCCACCCTAATATCCATAATAGTTTATAACTGGTATTAATTATAATGAAAAATTAGATAAAATAAATTACCAAATTAACCAATATGGTTTATAATTACCATGGTTAATGAATCATCAAAAATGACGATTCCATAATAGACTTCTGAATAAATTGTTGTCATCATTTTTGTAGCAATCAAGCTACATGGCTGAATCTCAAGATGTTAATAGTCATCCAAAGGAGAGAAATGAAACCAGAATAAATGTAGCTGGTGCAGACTTACAAGCATTGATAGACAATGCTGTTACTCGAGCCATTGACAGACAATTCAAAGAAACAAGTGGTACTCGCACAAGGACCCAGTCTGTACCTCATACAAAACCACCTTCCAAGACACATACATCTCATAAGGACGATTCTCATCATTCGTCGAATCAGAAGAGTATCCCATCTAAACAGATTGTGCTTAATCAGGAGCCTCGTGTCAAAACCCGTTCTTACAAATACTTTGTCTCTTGGAAGCCAAGGGACTTTACATGAGAAAAAGGAGTCATTGATTGTATGACTTGGCTCGATGAGATGGATACTATGGTTGATATCAGTGGTTGTGCGGAACAGGATATTGTGAAGTTTGTTTCACAATCATTTAAAGGTGAAGCTTTGGCTTGGTGGAGGTCATTGATCCAAGCCACAGGGAAAGTTCCATTGTATAATTTGACTTGGGATCAATTTGTTGCACTAATCAAGGAAAACTTCTGTCCTCAGCATGAGGTAGAGAAAATCGAGACTGACTTCTTGACTCTGGTCATGAAGAATTTGGAGTGTCAAGCGTATGTTACAAGCTTCAACACCATGTCCCGATTGGTTCCCTATTTGGTCACACCTGAACCAAAACGCATAGCACGTTTTATTGGAGGTCTAGCTCTAGAAATCAAGGGAAATGTGAAAGCATCCATACCTACCACATATAGGTCAGTGGTGGATCCGTCGCTATCTCTCACACTCGATGCAGTCAGAAACAAGTCTATCAAAGCTTCTGATGTAGGAAAGTGGAAGCGGGAGGATGAGAGTACTCATCGCTCCGATAAGAAGCGAAAGGGGAACTCTGAGCATAAGAAGGGTTCTGGGTTTAGAAAGGATGCCCAACAGACAGGGGAGAAACCCAAGTGTAAAGTCTGTAAGAAACACCATTTTGGAAAGTGCAAATTTGAATCACATTCACAATCGCATTCACAGCCTAAAGTTTGTGGGATCTGCAAGTCCAAAGAGCATAGAACTTTGGATTGCAAGAAAATGAAGGATGCAACCTGTTATGGTTGCAACGAGAAGGGACACATAAAGACTAACTGCCCGAAAAATCCTAAGAAGCCTGAGGAGGCTAAAAAGACCAATGCTCGAGTCTTCCAGATGAATGCTCGGGAGGCAGTTCAGAATGACAATGTTATAACAGGTACATTCCTCATCAATGATGTATATGCTAGATTTTTATTTGATTCTGGTGCAGATAAGTCCTTTGTAGACAATAAATTTTGTAAACTGTTAAATCTGCCTATTAAAACTCTAAACATAAAATACGAGGTAGAATTGGCCGATGGTACCATAGAGACTGCTTCAACAATCTTAGATGGATGTTTTATATCCATTAGGAATCATTCTTTTCCGCTGTCTTTGCTTCCGTTGAAATTGGCAGGATTCGATATAATTATAGCCTTATAGGCATGGATTGGTTATCTCGCAACCAGGCCCAAATTGCCCGCGACAAGAAGCAAGTTATCATTAAGACCCCTTACGGTGAGCCACTTACAATTCAAGGAGATACACAGTATGGATTGCCTAAGCAAGTATCTATGATTAAGGCATCGAAGTGTTTAAAGAAAGGTTGTGTCATTTACATGGCACAGGTGACTATAGACGAGCCAAAGCCAAAGATCGAAGACATTCCCGTTATTTCTGATTATCCAGACGTTTTTCCTGAAGAGTTACCTGGTTTACCGCCAGACAGACAAGTGGAATTCATGATCGATATTATTCCAGGGGCAGCCCCTGTAGCTCGAGCTCCTTATCGGTTGGCACCGACAGAAATGAAAGAATTAAGAACACAGTTGGATGAATTGTTAGAGAAAGGTTTTATTCAACCAAACTCATCTCCTTGGGGAGCACCCATTCTATTTGTGAAGAAGAAAGATGGCTCGATGCGTCTATGCATCGATTATCGCGAGCTGAACAAAGTTACAATCAAGAATAGGTATCCGTTGCCCAGGATCGATGATTTGTTCGATCAGCTTCAAGGAGCAAGTTACTTCTCCAAGATTGACCTAAGAGCGGGTTATCATCAGTTGAGGGTCAGAACCAAAGACGTGCACAAGACCGCATTCATAACACGATATGGTCACTACGAGTTCTTGGTGATGCCTTTCGGGCTCACTAATGCACCTGCAGCATTCATGGATCTCATGAATCGCATTTGCAAGCCGTATCTAGACAAGTTTGTCATTGTCTTTATTGATGACATACTTATTTACTCCAAAAATCAAGCTGATCATGAAAAACATCTCCGGTGTATCCTTTAACTTCTGCAGCAGGAAAAACACTACGCAAAGTTCTCTAAATGTGAGTTTTGGCTTCGTGAAGTCCAGGTGGATCCCGCTAAAATTGAAGCGATTATGAATTGGCAAGCACCTAAAACACCTACAGAAATTCGCATCTTCTTGGGTCTAACAGGATACTACAGGCGTTTCATCGAAAACTTTTCAAGGATTGCTGCACCTCTAACTTCGTTGACTCACAAGAATATAAAGTTTGATTGGGGTCCTAAGCAACAAGAATCTTTTGAGATTCTTAAACAAAAGTTGAGCAATGCTCCTGTGTTGACATTGTCAGAAGGGATTGAAGAGTTTGTTGTTTATTGCGACGCATCGCACACATGTATGGCTTGCATGCTTATGCAGAGAGGCAAGGTTATTGCCTATGCTTCACGTCAATTGAAGGTGCACGAAAAGAACTACACCACCCATGATTTGGAGTTGGGTGTCGTTGTATTTGCACTAAATCTTTGGAGGCACTATCTGTATGGAACCAAGTGTGTGATCTATTCTGATCATAAGAGCCTTCAACATCTGTTTAACCAGAAGGATCTTAACATGAGACAGCGTCGTTGGATGGAGACACTAAACGACTATGATTGTGAAATACACTACCATCCTGGCAAGGCAAATGTAGTCACTGATGCTTTGAGTGGGAAGGAAAGGATCAAACCTATTAGAATCAATGCCAAAAGCATTGAACTAAAGAACAACTTGAATGAAAAGTTGTCAGCTGCTCAGAAGGAAGCTGTTTTGGAGACTAACTTTCCGAATGAGAAGTTAGGTGTAACTGCTGATCAATTATCATATGGCAAGGATGGAATCCTTAGATTAAATGGTCGAATATGGGTTCCAATCCATGGAGGGCTTAGAGATGTGATTCTTCAAGAAGCTCATAGTTCAAAATATTCAGTACATCCAGGCAGTGATAAGATGTACCAAGTTCTGAAGTCAAATTACTGGTGGATAGATTTGAAGAAATCTATATCCACTTATGTGGCTAAATGTCTGACGTGCGCTCAGGTTAAAGCCAAGCATCAAAAGCCGTCAGGTTTACTGCAACAGCCTGAACTTCCCACTTAGAAGTGGGAAATGGTAACTATGGATATTATTCCTAAGTTACCAAGGACGAAACGTGGGAATGATACAATATGGGTTATAGTCGACAGACTGACCAAGTCAGCTCACTTCTTGCCAATTAAAGAAACGCACAGCTTCGATAAGCTAGCTTAGCTGTATGTGGATGGGATAGTATCTCTCCATGGTGTGCCAGTATATATTATCTCTGATAGGGATACAAGATACACATCTCATTTTTGGAAAAGCTTTCAGCAATCTTTAGGCACTCGTTTAAATTTTAGCACTGCTTATCATCCTTATACGGATGGGCAAAGCGAGCGTACGATTCAAACGCTTGAGGATATGCTACGAGCTTGTGTTATAGACTTAGGTGGAAGTTGGGAGGACCATCTTCCTTTGATTGAGTTTTCATACAATAATAGTTATAATTCAAGTATTCAAGCCGCACCTTTCGAAGCTTTGTATGGAAGGAAATGTAGAACGCCAGATTGTTGGGCGGAAGTTGGAGAAACCCAACTATCAGGACCTGAGATAGTCCTGGAGATAACAGACAAGATTGTTCAGATCCATGATCGTCTGAAAGCTGCCAGGGATAGGCAGAAAAGCTATGCCTATATGAGGCGCAAACCTCTAAAATTTGAAGTTGGTGATAAAGTTTTACTCAAGGTATCACCCTGGAAAGGGGTGATGCGTTTTGGAAAAAGGGCAAGTTGAGCCCAAGGTACATAGGACCATTCGAGATCATCGAATGCATCGGAAGTGTGGCATATAAGCTAAATCTACCTGAAGAGCTTAGTGGAATTCATAATGTATTCCACATCTTCAATTTAAAGAAATGTCTAGCCGATGAATCGCTAGCAATGTCACATAAGGACGTGCAGATTGACGAAAGCTTAAAGTTCATTGAAAAACCTTTGTCGATCGAGGATCGACTGGTTAAGAAGCTTCGAAGAAAGCATGTGCCGATCGTCAAAGTGAAATGGGAGTGAACATGCAAACAAACAAACAAACTTTGAATCTTGTTCCCTCGCGTGGCGCGCCAGGATCATCCTGGTCTGGCACGTGGAGCGACAGAGGTCGATTTCCAGCAAAACTGGCAGGTTCCCAGCATGCAACCTGCAATCTTATGAAGATCTTCTGCAATTCTGGGGCGAATTCAGCAGCATGCAAATGGTTTTGGGAAACCACTAGGACACATGTGAGCATCATATTTCACCTGGAGACACTTGGATTGATCTTGATTCATCCTCTTCTCCTATAAATAAAACCCATTGTTGAGCATTTAAACTTGCACATTTGAAATTTTCACTCTCAATTGATCTCTGAAGCATCCAGGTCATCTAGGAAGCTTTCTCAACTCTAATTTTCGTGCTAAGGACCATTGTAAGTGTTCTTATCTTCTATAGTTAAGCTTTTATTAGTTTAATGACCGAAAGTCAAAGATATCGTAATTACGCTTTGACTTTGTGATTAATCACTAACGGTCCAGCTATTATCCGAATTGAAAGTGGCTATGTGTTGGTAATTATGTAGGTGTTAAACCCTTAAAAGGGCACCTCCTAATTATCATATTTACTTGGTCAATTGTCGGGTCAAACTACTTAACAGAAAAGTCAAACGAGTCAGTTTTTGCAAAATAAATCATAACTGATAATGTAGAAGCTATAAATTACATTTTATCACTTAAACAACTTGGTAAATAATATAAGAACATGTTTAGGCATGTTCAACCCGACAATTCTGAGTTTAGGCTCGGTTCGCAACCGAAAGTCGCAAAAGTAGAGTTTTGCTTTGACTTTCAGTTCTGACCCGATTTAGCTTAGTTTAGCTATGCCTTAGGATTCCTTTGTGACCACATTATATGTTAGTATAAATCTCTGAAGTTATACTACATGGTCCCTTAGAAATCAGAGATTACATGCATGTTCCGTTATTTGCTTAAAATTGACCATTATGCCCTTTTGTTGTTAAAACGAGAATATTGAAAATGTGAGAGGACAAAAAGTTTTATTACTATTATATAAGTATGTCCTAAAAATTTGACATCATTTTATGGTCTCAAATTAAAGTTATGCAAGATATCGTAAAATAGAACTTTTTGTTAATTAAATTACATTTTCAGCATAAATCATATTTAAACCTGATTTCTGACACCAAACTTGCTACTCACTGTTGTGATATAATATTTAGGGATTTTTTGAAATTTTTGTCAAATTTTATACTGACCATAACATAGAGTTCTTGCATGGACTCGGTAATTGACGATAATGCCATTTTGGCTAATAAAATGAGTTTTACACATCATTTACATGTCATACCTTTTTCTACTGATTTTATATATTAAATAAAATATTTTAAACAGTTAAGACTGATCAAAATCTCATATTTCCTTAAACATATCAAATATCGTCAAATGTCGACTTTTATGCGAATTAGGCGCATAGTATGGTTTAAAACCATATTTAGCACCTAAGACTTATTACCTACTGATTTTAGAAATAAATTTTTATACTTAAACAGTAAGTATAAGTACTGAACTCAAATTTCCAAATTTAACCTTAAAAGCATATGTGAAATGACCAAAATGCCCCTACGGTGCATACTTTGGCCATAAATGATTAAACACACATATGTATGATATCTTGCTAATATAACAACAGAATGTGTTGGACCAGAACCTCAGTTTATGTTTAAACCTTATTTATAAACTTTAAGATGACCAAAATACCCTTTCGGGAATTAAATTGGTCTTAAATACATTTGGGGCATAATTGTTGATATCCTACTGACATCAAAACATATTTTAAGCATAATAACTATTGGAACATGTATATGACTCATCCGGTTACCCATTATGCATATACGCGTTCGGTACGGTTTATGTAATTAGTTTGCATGAATTGGCCGAAACGGGTCAAACCTTATCATTTTTACTTCAAAATCCAGAATGTATTTAGTTTACCCATTACATGCAAGTCTTCGTACTTGTCGGGTCTAAATCACATTCCAATCCGGTCACCGCTTAAACTAACCGGTCAAAGTTACAACTTAAATAAGACCTGTTAGGAATCTAATAGGTTATTAAAACCTTCGTTCCAGATTAGGAGCCCAGTAAAAGCTCCCTGTACTTGCCGATTAGAAAATACGACTGAGAATAAATTTCATTTAGCTCAGGTAAATACTTTTAACTTATTTTCCCTTATACGGGCTTGGGATACGGTAAATTATTACCGCTTGGTCGGGTATTGAATATTTAATCGATTGGTGGTTAAATCATTGAGATAACCCGTTTTAATCTGTTTTGTTTGATACAAAGCATTTGGGGGTTAATATGACCGTGTCCTGGATATCCTCGGCTCTTCATTTGAAATGGCCACGACTTAAGCACGGGGTGTAGGCATACACCTGACAGTTACGTATGTAAAACGGTATCTCACTCGTGAGGAAACTACTTGTGGGCTTATACTAGTGGTGTGTCTATTAATCTTGTACCGGCTCTTCTATTCCGGTCCTGAACGTACGACAAACATATAAATATGTATACAAGATTATTTTAAATAATTGTCCCAAGTTATAAAAGACTTTATGCCTTGTGCATCCAAAAGAATTTTATAAACACTTTTCAAAAGAGTCAGTTAATTGTATTTACCAGTGTAAACTGACTTATTTTTCAAAAAGATTGAGTGCAGGTACTACACGAAATGGGCTGGAAACTCCTGAGTATTAATTAAAGAGTCTTGCAAGCTTTTAATACTTTAAGTCTGTTGAACAATGTTTATTTTCTGTTTTAGATCCGCATGTGGATCCATTTACAACCGTTGTGTAATATTTTAATTATACTTTTCAAATTCGGTTTGTAATATTATTTTAGACTTCCGCTGTGCATTAAACTGTGATTAATTGTCTACGATGATATCAACTACGTTACGATACTCCCCACCGGGACCACCAGTAATACGTGGAAATATCGGGGTGTGACAATACCATTCATCTTAGAAAACGCCAAAACACTCAAAACATCAAAAGATTCCAAAAAATCGACGGTTCTTTCAGATACACTATTTCCTCAGTAAAACGCCAAAAATGCCAAATATCGTTTTTTGTATATTCAAATATTGTTCTACGCCAAAGTTTCGGATAATGCATTCTTCCCTGAGGTGCTGTGACTCAAATAACATTTTGCTGCATGAGATGGACAAATCATAAACAAAAAGATGTTGGTGTCAAACTTATGTCATTTTTTGTGTTTTGTTATTGATGAATATTATAATGGCATGAAAAGACGAATGACACTAATGAGTTGTTTGAAGATACATATTCAAACAAAAAACTCATGTCATTTTGTCTTTCCAAACGGCCACAAAAACACAAGCATGGCTAAGCCAAACCACCAGCGAACATGATTCAAAGAAGAAAGAGACTGATGACAGTGAAGATTTGGAAGATGAATTGTTTCTATTTTTATTTCTTTTAATTTTCTTTTTCTGTTGTTTGTTATGTATTTTTTAACTTAGAATAAAAAATACATTATATTAATAAAACGCCAACAAGTCATAATGCATGTGAAACGCCATAATGCAGTAAAAACGCCAAAAACTCCCAAACTATAATGAAAGTAGTTTGCAGAAGTATTAATAAAAGCTAAAAATGGAAAAAAAAATGCCAAAAACTACTTAAAGCCATTCAAAAACGCCAAACTTGGGAGATGGAAAGTCTATGACCCTAAAAACTCATAAAAAGCTGAACAAAAATACAGTCAAAATACAGAGTAACTGAAAAGACGGCTACTTTATTAATATCATTTATTATAAAACAAAATCCCGCCTAAACTACGTGCCAAAAACATCCTATAAGAGAGACGTCTTTGCACAATCAACTGATCACAAAACCAAAAACAAACACCATATTTCCTAGAAACCATTCACTTTAAAAACGCCAAAAAAAAATAGTTAAGAAAGCCACAGATGCAGAACCTCGATTCTTCTATATTGAGTATTGATCTGAATGAAGTTTCACTGAATGGATTCTTCTCTGAGTTGGGTATCTCTATAATCTTTTGTTGAATGAGATGGACAAATATTCAAGAAAAAGAGACTGATGACACTAATATAACATCATGTCACTTTGTTCTTGATGGATTTATTGATGGCATGAAGGGATCAATACATTAGAGCAGGCGTTGGTCTTCAACATGTCATCAAACAAGTATATATCCACCCACCATAAAGGATGCCACAAAAAATAAGCATCTTCTAAAGACGGGCGTTATGTAGGAAAATAAGGATCTACATAAGGTATTCAAAAACAGGTTCAAAACGCCAAAAAAGTTAAAGTAGAAGAGGCTGATGACAGTGAAGATTTGGATGAGAAATTAGATTATGATTTTTATTTTTTCATTTTCTATTGTTTGTTATCTAATTCTCTGTTGTTTATTATCTAATTTTGCTATAGGTGGGATATACTGAGTACGATGATGATGATGATTATTATCTAATTCTCTAGTAATTTAAAAAAAAAAACTGAGTAAAAAAAGCCAAAAACTACAAACACCAAAACGCCTGATAGTGTGAAAAACTGTGAGAACGAATGCTAAAGCACGATGTTGCTATATAAAACGCCAAAAAACGCAAACAAAGTATTACTTTAAAAATCAACACTAATTGACAGATGAAAATTGAAAGAAACAGTAATTGCTAAAACAGTAAAATGAAGAGACGGTATCATTATTGTCAAACATTTATTATATTAAAAGCCACTACATGGAAAATTGAAATTTATTTATCTTTTCAAAACGCCATAATTGCCTGTCACATTATAGGCCTGTATCCTACATGGCAAAACACTTGATGTAATAAAATCAAGAAAAAATAAAGTCCTACATCCTGATCTAAAAAAACAATAAAAACGCCAAAACAATACTTAAAACGCCAAAATATTTACTATGATCCTGATCTAAAAACAATAAAAACGCCAGGTATTTATTAAACGCCAAAAAAATGGATAGATGAAGGGACACACGTTTAAAAAAAGAAATATGAAAGGACAAAAAAGCCCCTCCGCCCTTCTCGAAGCGGTGTGACACGTGTTAGGCCAGGATGCGTTCTCACCGTTCTCACACTTTTGAGCGTTTTCTCCCGAACCCGTTTCTATATATATATATATTAACAACTAATGTTACCCACCATTATATTTTACACCAAATACACCCTTTGCCTAGATTTGAACCTAGGACCTCTCACTTAAGAAGCATAAACCTCTACCAAGTGGGCTAACCCACATTGGCCATTATTATGATATATTCTTTGCGGTAATGACTACTCGAAAATGTCACCGTGTTTGTATAGTGCATTCATTGTTGAATTTAGTGGATGCACGCGCGTATGTTTAATTGCATTCACTAATAAATACACTACGAGTTTACACGTATTGTTTTATAGGGTGAGGTTCGGCTACAAAGTCTATTTTTCCTACAAAGTGTACAGAGTCATTAAATATTACAATTTTAGCCATAAAACACACTCAACCCACAAATAACATAGTGAAGATCACAAAAACACAATATCCAAACCCTAATAGTCCTTAAAAACTTCAAATGCATCATCGTACAACTATGAATATAAAACACAACATGATAATCAACATAAAACATACTAATGTTAGTCATTCGATAATCAAAGCCTTATCATCCAAAACACAACACAAAACCCACAAATATGGTGTTTTAGTAATCTTTACTATATTATTTGTGCGTTTTGAGTGTGTTTTATGGTTGACATTATAGTGTTTTATGACTTTTTACACTTTTGTAGGAAAAATAGACTTTGTAGACAACTCTCACCCTTATATATTGATTTTTTATTATTATATGTTTTGTGTTTATTTTTAAGTGCTCATGAAAAATATTAAGTAAAGTGCAATTTGCCTCCCTGTGGTTTGGTAGCAGGAGTAGGTTGCCACCCTGAAACTTAATTTTGGTTTCCTACGCCATTTTGCTTGCAAAATCTAACACTCTGCACTCCTTTGTCAGCTGGACGTTAGTTTAACCCTTTAACTAAGGGGCTTACTCACAACCTTCTTCGTTAAAACTCTATGTCTTCTACTCTGCTTCATTCCACAACGAACACCATCATCACCACCACCATATACATAATCTCGACCACCATTCACCACCGTAAATGCATAACCCACCACCTGAAACAACCCCACACCACCGTACGACCACCTCTAACCACATCAGCAACCACCTCCGACTTGCAACCCTAAACCCTATCACAAACACCTGTTAACAACTGTGAACCACCCGCTCAGCCTACACAACCCTCCACCAAAAACGTTGTCTCCTCAACT
This sequence comes from Helianthus tuberosus, assembly GCA_030545235.1. NCBI lineage: Eukaryota > Viridiplantae > Streptophyta > Magnoliopsida > Asterales > Asteraceae > Helianthus > Helianthus tuberosus. The sequence continues at coordinate 1,409 of JARYGA010018662.1, read as the reverse complement.
TCGGACCACCATCTCCATCGTAACCACCCACTGCATCTGCCTCCACCACTCCTCACCGCGGTTCCACTCTCTCACCAGAAAGATTCATGATTTTATCTTGTGGTTATTATATTCGGATCTCAAAATGAATAATAATTTTAGTTGAAAGTATAAAATGATTTATATGGTTTTTGATCGATTTAAGTGATGCGACGTAGTTTGATATAGGGTTGTCCAAACTGCTCGATGATCGAGGATCGCTCGAAAAATGCACGAAAAATGCTCGTTTGATTCCCGCTCAGTTTGTAAACGAGCCGCTCGGCTCAGTTCGATTTAAAAACTAGCCAAGCATGAGCAAAGGTCCGCTCGCTCGTTAATCGCTCGAATTATTTTTATTAAATAATCAATATATATATATATATATGATTAGGATCAAGAGTGAACAACTTCTTGAGAGTGAACTGAGTGTACTAATCTTGGCCCTTGATCATTTTTTAGATTAAAATGGTAATATTGACAATAACTAAGTATGTTTAATTAAAATCCCTTAATTTTCTCATCTCTTAACTCTCTTTCTCTTTCTCTCTCTCTCTCTCTCTCTCTCTCTTTTAATTATTTCTCCATTATTTCTTTATACATAGATTTTGTTTTAATTTTAACTTGAATATTGTTTTTCTTTTATTATTCGTATATATAGATATCATAATACATTGTTTGTAACTTTTTATAACTTTTAATAAACATTAAAAAATTTCGCTGAGATTGAAATTGTAATTATTTTTGGGCATTAATATTTTTTTTGAATATGTGATGAAGTTATTTATTTTTGCATACATATGATATGTTTCATTTTCATTAATTTCATAATTTTTATATAAATCTACTCGTAAGCATGCCTAATATATTATATGTTGTTAATATACACATATGTAACCATTTCTGAATATAATACACATATGTATAAAATACTGTACACGTGTGTATAAACTAACAGCTGTGTATATTGTATAAACTAATAGTTAGCGAGATTGTACACATGTGTATACACTAACAACTATGTATCTTGTATATACGGAAACTAGCGAGATTTTAGGGATTTTGATTATATTGTTTAATAAATGCAATTTACAAAAGACACAAATACCCTTCTGTCATTTATTTTAAAGGGGAGTTACAACATTATAATTACAATCTTGCCATTGTTTAAAAATCTCTAGATGATGTAATCCAATGGCCCAGATTAGTTCACACAGTTCACTCTTAACCTAGTGCTCACTCTAGAACCCTACCCTATATATATATATATATATATATATATATATAGTGTGAGGTTCATTGGGGAACACTAAAAAAGTGGGGAACAGTGGGGAACCGACTCAAACGAACTACGATTGGACTCATTCCAGCGGCGTTGGAACCGGCTCGTCAAA
>JARYGA010018661.1:0-46822 GCA_030545235.1 Helianthus tuberosus | reverse complement strand
GCGAGTTATTCTCGAACCGGCGGTTATACCTTTTTTTATATATATGCACTGGCAGGTGTATGCCTACACCCCGTGCTTAGGTCGTGGCCATTTCAATGAATGATGCCAAGGATATCCGGGACATGGTCATTAACCCCCCAAAGGCTTTAAGCAAACAAAATAGTTTAAACGGGTCATCTCAATAAATTAACCTTCATATGATTAAAAATTAAATGCCCGACCAAGCGGTATTCTATATACCGTACCCCAAGCCCGTATAAGGGAAAATAAGTTAAAAGTATTTACCTGAGCAAATTATTCAATTTATCTCAACCGTATTCAATCAGCAAGTGCAGATAGCTTTTACTGAGCTCCTAAATCTGGAACGAAGGTTTTAATAACCTATTAGATTCCTAACGGGTCTTAATTAAGCCTAAACTTAGACCGGTTAGTTTTAAAGGAAGATACACGGTTCCAAACGCAAGATTAAGCGAAGACCAGATTAGAATGCGGTTTAGACCCGACAAGTTTGAAGACTTGGATAATATGGGTAAACTAAACACATTCTGGATTTTGAGATAGAAATGATAAGGTTTAACCCGTTTCGGTTAATTTATGCAAACTAGTTACATAAACCGTTCCGAACGCGAAAAATGCATAACGGGTAAACAAATGAGTCATGAACAGGTTTCCTATGTTAATATGCCTTAAACATGTTGTGATATCAGTAGGATACCTTCCATTATGCCCAAAACGAATTTAAACTCAAATTAAGCCCCGTAGGGGTATTTTGGTCATTTTAAAGGTTATAAAAGGGATTAAATATTAATCTGGGGTTCAGGTCTGATTTGATCAGTAAAAATACTTAATTTAACAATTTATATCAGTAGGGTATTGCTTATGTGTGAAATTTATTATTTATAACCAAACTATGCACCGTATGGGCATTTTGGTAATTTCACATAAGCTTTAAATGTCAAAATTAGAATTCTGAGTTCAAAACTTTTGCTTACTGTTTAATTATAAAAATTTACTTAAAACATCAGTAGGTATTAAGTGTTATATGTTAAAAATGGTTTTAACTTATACTATGCGCTTAAAACTCGTAAAAGTCGCTTTTAAGCAATTTTCGGGTTAAAATAGGAAATCTGAGTTTTTGATCAGTTTATAAAGTTTAAAATGTTTTATTTATGATATAAAAGCAGTAGCAAAAAGTTTGGTATCAATATGTTATGTAAAACTCATTTTATCCAAGAAAATGGTATAACCGACAATTACCGAATTGAAGCAAGTACCCTATGTTATGCTCAGCTTAAAAATAAATAAAAATCTTCAAAAATCCCAAAATATTATTTTACATCAGTGGGTAAAAAGTTTGGTGTCAAAATTTGGGTTTAGATAGGCTTTATGCTAATTATGCCATTTAATTAATAAAAAGCTTCTTAATTACGATATTGAGCATAACTCCTAATCTAGACCTCAAACTGATGTCAAATTTTTAGGACAAGTTTATAAATCAGTAATAAAGGTTTTTTTCCTCTCACATTTTCAAAAATCTCATTTTAAGGTCAAAAGGGCATAATGGTCAACATTTAGGCATATAACGGAAACATGCACATGAATCGGATAACTAAGGAACCAAGTTGTATAACCTCAGAGGGTTGCACTATCCTATAACCTGGTCCTAATAGAGCTATAAGGCATTCTAAAATATGCTACATTGGGTCAGAACTGAAAGTCAAAGCAAAAGTCAATTTTTGCGACTTTCAGTTGCGAACCGAGCCTAAACTCAGAATTGTCGGGTTGAACATGCCTAGACATGTTTAATTAATATTTACCAAGTTATTAAAATGATAAAACTGATTTTATTGCTTCTACATCATTAGTTATGAATTTTATTTAAAACCGACTCATTTGACTTTTATTGTAATTATTTTGACCCGACAATTAACTAAGCAAACGTGGTAATTAGGAGGTGCCCTTTTGAGGGTTTAATACCTACCTAATTACGACCACGTAGCCATGTTCGTTGCGAACCATGGCTCGACCATTTAAAAGTCAAAGCGTTTAACGTAAACACTTAACTTTTTGGCTTTAAACGCCGAATAAAACAAACTAGTCACGAAAGGACACTTACAAAGGGTCCAATGGACTGAAAAGAACTCAAGAGAGGTTCCATAATGATCAGGATCCCCTTTGATTGAGAGCATGAGCAGATTGAAAGGATTTGCAAGTGAAAAATTATGAAGAAATGTTCACCTATTTATAGTATTTTGGAGTGAACGAGATTGTGACAAGTGTCGGGAGGTATTACCAGATTTAAACATGTGTATTCTGGTTTTATAAACCTGTTGGCAGCCCCTTGTATGAGTTAAATGGTTTTCTAGAGTGTGAGAAAACAAGGTTCCAACAAAACAGCAAACATAAAACAGTTTGCTGCTGCTGTAACTGGGTCGCGGCCCGCGTAGGCTGCCCAAATGGGCTTCGCAGCCCGCCTAGACATTGGCCCAGATCTGCAAGTTTGCTGCAATGTGCAGTTTTGGTCCCTGCCGTCATTTTTTTTCGCAATAGGAATACTGCAGATGCTGATTTGCTGCTGCTGTTGGGCCTGATGGTCCGCTTAATACCAGCCCAGTGGGCTTTTGCAGCCGGTGAGGCTGTCTGACCCAAACTTTAATGTTCAGATTTAAAAGTGATGATCGAGTGTTATTTTAATTAGGAGCGATGATCGAGTGTTTTAGCGAACCGACGATTTAAAAGTGATTGCTCTGCTGATATGCAGCCTGTTATTCAGCTTTTAAGTTCCAGAAATGACCAGATTGATCCCTGCATTCCTTGAAATCCCTTTTTAACTTTCAGAAGTTACAGTTTTAGTCCCTGCAAGCTTGTAAGGCCCTTTTTGACACGGTTATGGCCCGTTAAGCCATTTTCAAGGCTCTACAATGATTCCTAAACATAGGGAACATAAAACATGCTAAAAAATATGCCGGATGTCGGTTCGTTTGGTCGTACGGTTGCGTTGTTCGACTAATTACGACGAAACACGAACGGACGCGAAAAACGATCCAAATTACGCGACGAATGGAATTTTATCAAGCCAAACACTAAAATAAATTATTTTAGTGGTTACATAAATTTTTGGATGTCCGGATATATTCAGAACGTAAGATATGCGCGAAAATGCAAACTTATGCACTTTTTGACGCTTTTAGTCCCTGTCGATCAAATAAGTTTATTTTTGCCCACCAATTACCTTTAAGCCTATTTCTAAGCTATGTAAAGGATATTTAGGGCATGTTTAACTTATGATCATCTTCCAGAAGGTTCGATACCCTACGAATAGGTATACTTTTGCAGTTTGACGCAAATAGTCCTTTAATCGCACAAAGTAGCGCGAAATGACGTTTAATGATATCCAAGCCTTCCATGGCCCATATTGGGTATTCCCAAGCATGTGTTTAAATATTACTATACTCCCGTTCGTTTAAATGGTCACCAAAAGGCGTAGATTCAAAAGTTGACGCTTTTGGTCCCTCTAATGCGCAAACTTGCGTATATCATCGTTTAATAGCATCGAAGCCTTATCTAATCCATTTTAGGCATTCTCGAGAGTATTATTAAGCATCACAATGCTTCAGGTTCGTAAAAAGGTCATTCAGAGGTATAATTAAACATATTGACGCTTTTAACCCCTTAAACTTGCAAAGTTGCACGTAACATCGCTTATAGGCATAAAAGCCTTAAATGGCCAATATTTGGCATTCCCGTGAGCATAATCAAACATCATGAAGCTCCTAGGTTGTTAAAAGGTCACTCAGATGTAAGAATTAACATGTTGATGCTTTTAACCCTTCATCGCGCAAACTTTCAATTAATTACGCATACGGCTACTCTTGATCAACAAGTGGCTCGTCTGTGAATATAATTACTGTGTAATGTTATTCAGAGGCTTATATTAAGCATGTTAACATTTCCAGTCCTTCTATTATCAAAGTTTTTGATTTTTCGCAAAAATTAGTCCCTCAAATTCGACGTTTGACTTTAATAAGGTTTAGTACACGTGTCATCATTTCGTTGGACGTGATTTTACGAGGTGTTACAGATTGAAACTGATACCCCGAGCTCCCATTATATAGGGCCTGATTTGGCCGTTATCGTGGCCCGCGTAAGACCTCGGGCTACGCGGCCCGTGTAGTAGAGTGGTAGGGCTTAGGCTTGATCGATCACCACCGTAGACTTGCCGGGTGTTGTGCCACGTGGCACTCCAGGGTTTCGCCAGCCTTCACCCGGTTGCGGCCCGCGTAGGCTGTAGCCAAAGGCTACGCGCCCCGCAACAACCTCAATTTCTTTGTTTTTATTTTATTTTTAATGCTATATTGTATTTTGAGCTCGGTTTTCACATACGGGGTGTATTTTAGGACATATAAGGGTATTTTAAAATATATTAGGGCGTCAGAAAAAAAATATTTTGGAGGGTTGTTATACCCAACCCTTACGCGGCCAGCGAGAGTAGCCCAGTTCGTAGAAAGTTAATCAGCTCGTGTTTTGGGCCGGTTTTTGGTGTTATTTTGAGTTTAAACGTGTGTTTAGGGTCTTAAATGCTCACCAAACCCTATACCAACCCTTCCCTATAAAACCCAAACATATTCCAAGCATTTTCCATTTTGCAACTCATCCTAAATCTCTCAAATCTCTCTCAAAGCTGTTGTTAATCATTAGTGGAATCAAAATCATCACAAGTTGTTCAAGTGAGCATAACTCACTCATTTATTGGTCTTTTTCATTCATCCTTCTTCTCAATCACTTGGATCGACCTTAGGAACGTTTCCATAGGTTTTTCATGGAAAACCAAGGTCTGGAACGTCACCAAATAGGCTCCAAAGTGGACTGAAACTTCTGTTTTGATGCAAACTTTGTTAATCTTGTTTAAACTTGAGTTATCTCATCTCAAACCTATGTCCTTATGCTCATAATCAATTGAATGGTTAGTTGGCCTTAAAAACAAGGCTGAGACATGTAAAATCAGAGGTTAAAACCTCACAAACTTTCTGCTTTGTTTAGGGTTTATACCCACAAGTAGTGTTCAAGCTTAAAGCTTGATGTTTGTGTGATTTTAGGACAAGCTTGGGCTATTGATGTGTGCAAAATGCAACATATAAATTACATCAATTGTGGCATAAAACTAACCCTTTTTTAGTACTAATATTGGAAAAAGTATGCTTTTGTCTTCCTTTTGTATTTTCAGGATTAAATGAGCTCAAATTAACAAAAGAAGCAAAAAGGCAGCTAAATCTAACATAAATACAAGAAAAGGAACAAACGTGGCATGCCCGACCTCCCCGACAACATCTTCCCAAGCAAAACAAGAGAACAGAAAGCTGAACACGCCCCGTGCTCAGTGAACACGGGGGCGTGCCCAAGTGTTGGCATAAAAGACAAAGTTGTAGAAGCTTCCATCGCCCACCACGGGGCCGTGCTCAGCGGACACGGGGCCGTGGTCAACTATAAGATTCGCAGAATCCAGGCAAATCTTGATAGTACAGATATGCTTCTACACACGGGGTCGTGCCCAGCGGACACGGGGCCGTGGTCAACTAATGCAGACAAAAGCAATTAATGAAGACAGAGAAGAGGATGGACACGGGGCCGTGCCCGAGCTTCTGTTCAGCCTATAAATAGGAGTGCTTGGCTCAAGCTCAAACCATCCCTTGGCACACCACCTCTCTCACACTTCACCCACCACCCACCACCACCATAACACCATCATCCACCACCATCATCCATTGTCCATTGTCCATCATAGAGTGTGTGAGTCGTCTCGGGATCCAAGATTGATCGTAAGAGTTCTTGACAATCAAGGCCATGTTTGCCTAAGTCTCTTACATCACTTGGTAAAGACAAAGTGTCTAGTGTAATACTTTTTATTTTTAATCTTTTCGCACTTTTTAATTGGTTATGTATTAATAACTTTAATAACTAGTTTCTTATGTTGAAGGTGATTCTTCCTTATCGTTTGTCCGTGGTGTCTTGGCATTATTTTACTGTCTATATAAAATAAAAGATTTTCACCATTCATATCTCCACGGTCTATATGGAGGTATGTTGGCTACCTGGTCGGGGGTTAAGGGAACAGTTTGGTAAGAGTCTTGCCATTGTTCAGTGTATAGATCCTGCAAAGGACCTGGGTCAAATTTAGTAGGACCTCCTTCAATACTTAACGGTATTGGATGGCGGGGGTCCAAACTCTTTGATCCCCTCATAAGTTAAGCTACTATTAAAACTTTAACCCGGCTACTTAGGACTGTATCCCTGCTGACTCAGACTACTTAGCCGAGGGTAACGCCGCCTTCAAAAGAGGGGCCTACCACATTATGCATTAATAACTTAATTAATTATTTTTCAATAATCCAACCCTTTAGGATTGTATCCTTGCTGACTCAAACTACTGGGTTGAGGGTAACGTCACCTCCAAAAGAGGGGCCTACTACAATAACTAAGATAATCTCTTAAATAGTGCAAAAGTGCGGAAATAATCAAAGGTTACACTAAACACGAGTCGGAGCCAAGTGATTCATCTTGTCTATCTGTTTTTACTTTTATTTTATTTTTCAACATTTTAGTTAGTTTTTATTTTTCTAGTTTAAAACCTTTTTCTAAAACTTTTGATTTGATTAGACGTTGAGGATAAACCGGTACTAAAAGCTCTTGTGTCCTTGGACGACCTCGGTATCTTGCCAACACTATACTACGCTCACGATGGGTGCACTTGCCCATATTTGTGTTTAGTGTTAGTAAATATCGTGTTTTATAAATTTAAAACTTGGCTAAAAAGTGTTAAAAATGGCTTAACATATACATTAAAAACTAAGGACACTTCACACGCATCAGCTATCCTACTTGAAAATCCACACACTACTTGATGTTTTCCATGGATTAGTTGTTCTCATTTCATTGTTTATTTATATGTTCTTGACCCTCCTTGTTGTTTATAATGACAAGTGTAGTGGTGAACAAAGAGGTACCTAAATGGAATACTTGTTTCTTCCTACCTCATGCATGAATTCTATGATACAAAGAGGTTCCTAAATGGTGGATTTATCATCCTACCTCATGCTTGACCTATATGATATATAATATACTAATATAACCTATATAATATATTCAAGAAACCAAACTCTTGATGATGAACAAATGGTCATTTGTCAAGATGGTAGGTTACATCATCTTAGGCCTTGATAACTTGTCACAATTCTAATGGAACCTTATTCCATGAAAACATTTAAAATTCTTGAGTATCATAATGTCAAGAAAAAGTGTTACATGTGCTAGATGATTATTTTCATATGCTTATTTTCAAGTGCTCAAACTCCAAATCCCTAAACCATATGTAAACACCTCTTAAACTCCAAATCGAACACGTTCAACTTTCTAGTCTCAACAACTTCGTCACATTGGATAATCGAAAAGCATATGCAATTTTGCGAGTATACTTGAACCCATTTTTATTTTTAAAAACTTTTGGGTGCAACATGTATTCTATATAAAAACACGAAACACTTGAAACTATTTGAATCACTCTCTATCCATGTTTGAACATGAAACTATATGATACTTGTTAATCTCGTATGTTATGTAAACTTTTCGTGTCTATATGCTCATTAACTTCGTACAAGCCTACCTTAACAATTATAGCGCTATAGGAGTAATGCACCGCCCTTGAGTGTTGGGGTATTGTTAAGTTAAACATGTTACCTCCCGTTATTCTTTGGGATAGGCTATTTTAACGCATTGGATTCTTGGGTTTGAACATATAGCTTACATGTCACACCCCAAATTTCCACGTATTACCGGCGGGCCCGGTAGGGGAGTATCGCGACGTGGTTGGTAACACAATAGTCAAACAACACAATATTTAAATGCACAGCGGAAGCAAAGTATAGATTCATTTCAACCAAACAATATTGTAATATTAAGTATCACAAGTAGTTGAATATAAATCCACAGGTAGATCAAAATAAAAGGAAACAATGTTCAACAGTCTATGACATCCAAGCTTGCGAGACTTATTGTGGATGCTAGGAGAAAAGCCAGCCTATTACGCGTAGTACCTGCACTTAACCTTTTTGAGAAAATACGTCAGTTTACACTGGTAAATACAATCAACCGACTCATTTTGAAAAGAGTTTAAGAAAATGCGTTTAAGGCACAAGGCACAAATAATATTTTATAACTTGGGATAATTATTTGAATATAATGCTTGTAAAGGATTTACATATTACTTATGCGTTCAGTAGCCCGGATCGAGCCGGGTTAAAGATCAATAGACACACCACATTATTTAAATGAGACACTGACAGGTGTACGCCTACACCTGTGTGCTAAGGTCGTGGCCATTTCGTAAAACGATGCCAGGGATATCCGGGACATCGTCATTAACCCCCCAAAGGCTTTAAGCAAACAAAACAAATTAAACGAGACATCTCAATACTTTAACCATAAAACAATTAAAGATTCAATGCCCGACCAAGCGGTATTTTATATACCGTACCCCAAGCCCGTATAGGGAAATAAGTTAAAAGTATTTACTTGAGCAAGTATAAATCAAAATCAGCGAGTGCAAGTATCTTTTACCGGTTCTCCTAATCTGGAACGAAGGTTTATAATAACCTATTAGAATCCTAACGGGTCTTTAGTTAAGCTTAAGCTTAGACCGGTTAGTTTTAAAGATACGGTTCGTACGCACGATTAAGCGAAGACCGGATAGAATATGATTTAGACCCGAAAAGTTTGAAGACTTTCTTAATATGGGTATATTATACACATTCTGGATTTTGAGATAAAACCGATAAGGTTTGACCCGTTTCGGCTAATTTATGTAAACTAGTTACATAAACCGAACCGAACGCGTATGAAGCGTAACGGGTAACCTTGAGAGTCCCAAACAGGTTTCCTAAGTTAATATGCCTTAAATATGTTGTGATATCAGTAGGATACCTTCCATTATGCCCAAAACGAGTTTAATCTCATATTAAGCCCCGTAGGGGTATTTTGGTCATTTTAAAGATTATAAAAGGAATTAATTTATCTTCTGTGATCCGGGTCTGATTAAATCAGTAAAATGGTTTATTTTAACAGGTTATAACATTTGGTTATAAGTCTTATATGCCAAAATAGTTTTAAACCCTAACTATGCGTATAATACGCGTATAAAGCCATTTTAAGCGACGTACGGTTTAAAATAGTATTCTGAGTTTCCTGATCAGTTAAACAGGTTCAAAACACTCCATTTAATATTTAAAATCAGTAGCAATTGGATTGGCATCAAAAGGATTTGTAAAACTCATTTTATGGCCGAAAAGGGTATATTCGGTATTTACCGAATCAAGGCACTAATCCCAGCTTATGATCAGTTTAAAAATAATTAAAAATCTTCAGAAATCCCAAAATATTATATTACATCATTGGGTAAAAGTTTTGGTGTCAAAAATTGGGTTTAGATAGGCTTTATGCTAATGACGTCGTTTAATTTATAAAAGCGTTCTTAATTACGCCATTAAGCATAACTCCTAATCTAGACCTCCGATTGATGTGAAATTTTAGGGACATGTTTAATAATCAGTAACAAAGGTTATTGTTCTTTCACATCTTCAAAAATCTCATTTTATTATCATAAGGCATTACGGTCAATATTTAAGCACTTAACGGAAACGTCGGACAATTAAGGATTCGAGTAGTATAAACGCAGAGGGTTATACTATCATGTAACTAGGTCCTAATGGAACTTTAAGGCATGTCTAAACCTATCAAAACCGGCTCAGAACTGAAGTCAAAGCAAAAGTCAAACTTTTGCGTCTTTCGGTTCCGAATCGGTTCAAATCAGAAAGTTGTCGAATCAAACAAGCTTAGATAAGTCCGTACACTTATTACCAAGTTATATGAATGATAAAACAGGTTACACGCCTTCTATATCGCTAATTACGCGTTTAATGATTCTGTTGACTTTTTCTAATTACCGTTGACTCGACAAACGATCTAGTTAGGATTGGAATCAGTGTGGGTGCCCTTTTAAGGGTTAATTGTCCACATAATTACCAACTTGTAACAACTTTTATTTCGACAAAACCCTGGACCGATTGTGTTTTATCGCTAAGTCAAACCGTAGTTACGACGGTTTGACTTCTAGGCTATAAACTAATCATAACTTAATTTAGAAGGGTCAAGGGTACTTACATAAGTCTAATGGATGATTAGGAAGTCTTGTATCAGTTCTTGAGCTCCTCAAAATGTCCAGAAGTTGAAATATGCTTGTATGTTGTAATATGAGACTTATAAATGAACTTTGATCTTTCCAATTTGATGCCAAATGGGTCTAGGATGATCCAAGATCAGTACATGTGCCTCCTATAGGCTATAAACCACCTTAGACAAGCCCATAGAATCGAAAACTTGCAATTAAAGTCGGTTACAACAGCAACAGGCAGCCGTCTGTTATTTTTCGCATCTGGGGTCCTGACGCGGCCCGCTTTAGATGTTGTTAAACCTCAGGCGGGCCGCCTGAGACTTGTCATCAGGTTTTGAATTTTCCCTTTATTACATTTTGGTCCCTGGTCCCCCGAAAGGTCGTTTTCACTACAATTCTTGCATTCTTATCCTTTAATATTGATATATGGGGGCTTTAATACTTATACCCACTTTGTCAAGTCCTCGGGTAACTTTGTGATCACCCGAAAAGCCCTAAATTTCAATGTTGACGATTTTAACCCTCACACACGAATTTTATCACAACTTTCTCATACGGTATCGAAACTTGGTGAAATTTTTATGGTACATTATAGTGAGCATATTTAATCGTTACAAAGCTTCGGGTTTGCTAAAAGGTCACTCAGAGGTATATCTTAAACATGTTGACACATTTAACCCCTGTAGTTTGTAGTCTCTCACTTTCTTTCACAATTCGCTTCGTATGATCCATGATCCATTCGTTTAAGGTTATAAACATCATGTAGGGTTATTGTAAAGTATATTTATTCATTGTTGACACTTTGAACCCTTATATTTACACAGTTTCAATGCTTGTCAACTTTAGTCCTTCAAGAACATTCTTTCACACGTTCAAACCTATGACACGTGTCAACACATTATAGGACGTGAATTTTTCGAGGTGTTACATCCTCACCCCCTTAAAAGAAATCTCGACCTCGAGATTTACTGAAATAGATAAGGGTACTTTTCTTTCATTGTGGACTCAACCTCCCACGTATATTCGGGACCTCTACGGGCATCCCATTTGACCTTTACAATCGGTACATGCTTCCTTCGAAGCTTCTTAACCTGTCGATCCTCGATCGACAATGGTTTTTCCACAAATTTCAAGCTCTCATCTATATGCACATCTGTATGTGGTATGACCAGTGATTCGTCAGCGAAACACTTTTTCAGATTGCAGATGTGAAATACATTGTGAATTCCACTGAGCTCTTCTGGTAGGTTTAGCTTATAGGCAACTGACCCGACACGTTCGATAATCTCGAAAGGTCCTATGTATCTCGGGCTTAGCTTGCCTTTCTTACCAAACCGCATCACTCCCTTCCAGGGTGATACTTTAAGTAAGACTTTATCACCTACCTCGAAATTAAAAGCTTTACGCTTTGGATCAGCGTAACTTTTCTGCCTATCTCGGGCAGCTTTGAGACGGTCACGAATCTGGACAATCTTGTCCGTCGTTTCGAACACTATCTCTGGTCCCGATAATTGGACATCTCCAACTTCCGCCCAACAAACGGGCGTTCTACACTTTCTACCGTATAAGGCCTCGAAAGGCGCAGCCTTTATGCTGGTGTGGTAGCTATTGTTGTAGGAGAACTCAATTAGTGGTAGGTGGTTATCCCAACTACCACCTAAATCAATCACACATGCACGAAGCATGTCTTCCAACGTTTGAATAGTACGCTCACTCTGACCGTCTGTCTGAGGATGGTAAGCCGTACTAAAATTCAAACGTGTGCCTAAAGATTGTTGGAAGCTTTTCCAAAAATGTGATGTGTATCTAGTATCTTTGTCAGAGATAATAGACACAGGTATGCCATGTAAAGCTACAATCTTATCCACGTACAACTGGGCTAACATGTCGGAGCTGTAGGTCTCCTTAATGGGTAGGAAATGTGCTGACTTAGTCAGTCTGTCTACGATCACCCATATGGTGTCATTTCCTTTCCTTGTCTTAGGTAACTTGGTAATAAAATCCATAGTTACCATTTCCCATTTCCAGGTGGGAAGTTCAGGCTGTTGTAGCAAACCTGACGGCTTTTGATGTTCTGCCTTGACTTGAGCACACGTCAAGCATTTAGCTACATAGGCGGCTACAGACTTTTTCAAGCCTATCCACCAATAATTTGCCCTTAGATCCTGGTACATCTTATCAGCTCCAGGATGAACGGAATATTTAGAACTATGGGCTTCCTGGAGAATAACATCTCGGAGTCCTCCACAAATTGGAACCCATATTCGTCCATTCAATCTAAGAATTCCATCCTTGCTAAGTGTTAACTGCTCCTCAGTTACCCCTAGCTTTTCGTTAGAATAGTTAGTTTCCAACACAGCTTCCTTCTGTGCAGCTAACAACCTTTCAATCAAATTGTTCTTTATTTCCATGCGCTTGGCATTGATTCGGATGGGTTTCACCTTCTCCTTTCGACTCAAGGCATCGGCGACTACATTCGCCTTGCCGGGATGGTATCTTATTTCACAGTCGAAATCATTCAGAGTTTCCATCCAGCGGCGTTGCCTCATGTTCAAGTCCTTCTGATTGAACAGATGTTGAACAGATGCAAATCATTCGTATCATCCCGATGTTTTCGCCATCGGTTGGGGTGTGACATGATGTTAGATGCCACGTCATCAAAAATGTCACGCCACCAGCCATGTTATAAAAATGCCACGTTAGCTGCCACGTCACAAAACAAGCCACATCAGCAAAAATGGCCATATCAAATGCCACATCAGCAAAAACTAACTGGGTTAGGGTTCAATTAGTTAAGGAGTGCTAAAGGAAAATAAGTTGAAAGTTGGGAATGCTGGGATACAAATCGAAAGCTGGGAGTGTTATCGGCAATTGATGAAAGTTTAAATTATTTAAATCCAATATCCCAAACAAAAAACAACTATAGAATGTTTCAAGTAAACAACGAGTAAAACGCGCTAGGAAATGAGTTGGTGAAGTGGATGGAAAATGAACCGACATTCCTCCCTATATATGTATACACACCGAGCAAATATTCTTCCAAGTGGTGTGCAACCGTTGATCAAGATCTATTGTGATTTGCATGAAAATATTGAGTAGTTTAAACGTGATTTGTATGCAAATATTGAGTAGTTTAAACGTGATTTGCATGTAAATGTAGTAAAAAAAAACTTTAAAAACCTACCTATCAATGTGAATAAGCCATTTTGCAGTAAATAAGAGTGTATGCATACATTATACATGACTGTAAGTATTATTATTACTTGTTTAAATAATAATAATGAAATGACTACCACCATATGTAATTTACATATGTAATATCTAGTATTTCATTCAAATAATAAGGCTGGTGGGTGTGGGGGCGCCACCCGGCCACCTCAGCCTCTATAGCGCCCCCAGGGGCTCCATGACCACACCCTCCATGTTAAGGAGGGGGCGCCATCAACCTTCAGCCAACATGATGGCGAGAGAGGAGGGGGTTATTAGCTGGGGCCCACTTGTTTGCACCAATCAAGTTTTTTTTTTTTTTTTCTCTATAGCGCCCCTAGGGGGTTATACCACACCCTCCATGTTAAGACCATGGGGTATGGTGGGGCTTGGGTTGGGCATTTGGTGACACGTGGATCTTAAATATTAAAAACCCAAAGCCAAGTTTTTTAGCGGTATGGTGGGGCTTGGGTTGGGCGTGGTTGGGCAGCGTGGCCTAGCCACGTCAACATTTTTTTTATATATAATTTTATTTATAACTAAATAAAAAATAAACATACATATTTTTTTTTAAAATACATAAACATACATAATAATTATCAAAATAAAAACCAGTCATTCTTCGTCGTCTTCGTCGGTTTCGAACCCAGGAATCGTTGGGACGCAACCGCTTCAAGCATGATGGCTGGCACCCCGTGAAATCCACTAGTGTGAGCACCTTGCCATTGGGTAGGACAAAGTTCCCAAGGCCATTTCATACAATCTAAACTACCTAGCATCCCGGGTAGCCCATGATAATCTGCGTGATGTTCCAATATTTGTTGCATGTCACTGAAGGAGGGCTTTCTCAAATATCTTTTCCTATAAAGTTCTAGAATGCACGAACAAAAGTTGTGAAGAGTTTCTCTAGCTACACGTGCAGACATTTTTAAATAGTCATCCATAATGTCCGAACTATTGCCGTACGCTAACTGCCTAAGTGCGGCCGTGACCTTTTGCCACGTACTAAATCCTAATTGCCCGGTGACATCGGGTTTTTGTTGGAAACAAACATATTTCTCCTCAAGATCTCTAGATATTCTTAAAAATAAGTTTCTATTCATACGAAAACGACGCCTAAACATTTTTTCATCATACTTAGGTTCCGCTGAGAAGTAATCGCTTACCAACAAATCGTTAGCGGTGTGCCGTTCACGAGCGATGTACCTTCTCCTCCGTTTAGGTTGTTGAGTCTCTTCCTCATCGTCTTCGTCTTCCACGATAGCTTTCACCACCGCCGCGATCGTTTGTAGAAATGTTTCCGCACCATCGTCAGACGATGATGACGATTCACTATAACTTGAAGAACTCATGGCAATAATGTGTTTTATGTTTTGATATTGTGTGAAAAAAATGTTAAATGTGGTAAGTATTTATAAAGGAAATTTTTTTTTTTTTTAAGTAGCCCCCAACGGCTACTTTTAATGGGCCAATCACAATCCGCCAACTCACCTTGCTCCCCCGCCCCACGCCCGGCTTGAAAGCCAAGCCCCAAGGGGCCACGCCCCAACCCAAGCCCACCCGGGGTGGTGCCTTGGGCGTTTTACCCCAACCCACGCCCAAACCCCCGCCCCATACCCCACGGCCTAAAGGGGGGGTTATAAAGCCACTTGGCTGACGTGGCGCCTACGTGGCGCTGAGGTGTCCTTTATAACCCCCAACCCACACCCTCCAGCCTAATATGCATAATCTTGTCTTAGTTGTTCGCATTCAAATCACACTTAAAAGTTTACTCGGTGTATTTTTCTATCAAATAACAATAGAATCATGTGTTATTGTAATATCAAAATTTGAAGAAATCTAAAACTTATAAGCTTTATGCATATACGCATGATGTAAATGGTACTTGATTGTTTAAAAGTTTATGCACTATGCTTATAAGTTATTTGGGTTCGAGTTGTTTTAATTATTCACTAGGTTAGAACCCCGTATATTACACAGGGTGAATAAATGTTATTTTATATATTAAATAATAAAAAGTTATATCTTTATGAACCTCGTATATTGTACGGGTTAAATAAATGTAATTTTATATATCAAATAGTAAAAAATAGTTATATCTTTAAAAATCATGTGTATTACACAAATTAAATAAATGTAATTTTGTATACTAAATACTAAAAATGTCGTATCTTTAAAAAACTCATGTATAGTCGGGTTGAAAAATCTACCGAATAATAAAAAAAATTGTATCCTTAAAAACCCCGTGTATTACACGTGTTGAATAAATCTAATTTTACATAGCAAATGATAAAAAGTTATATCTTTAAAAACTTCGTGTATTACACGTGTTATATAAATGTAATTTTGTATAGTAAATAAAAAAAAGTTATATTGTTAAAAACCCTGCGTTTTACACGAGTTGAATAAATATAATTTTGTATACCAATAAATAAAAAAGTTATATTTTTAATAAATTAGGATAACATTTAAAATTAATCTATTATTTATATATTTAATATAAGATAAGTAGGAAAGAGAGATATTTGTTTTAAAAATATATTAAATTAACAATTTAGATTTGATGATAATATTTTATTAAAGTATGATAAGATTTAATATTAATTTATCATTTATTTATTTATTTAGTTAATATAAAATAAGTATAAATTTGAGGATACATTCTATGAATGACACGTGTCAAAAACTTGGTTTCTTTTATTACAGTAGATAGATTTGTTATAATTATTTTGTTAGAAGTTATGGAAAGATTTTATGAAAAGGAGAGTACCATCTTTTAGATCATGTGTAGTCATAAAGCCTATCAGGGGGAGTTATACGACAAGTGGCGAAACGCGTATGAGTGAGGTTTTATATCACAAGAGGGTGTAGTGGGGTTATATGTGTATGGGGCTTTATATATGTATGTATATATATATATGTGTGAGTGGTAACAGTTGGATTTTTGAAAACAATCCCCTTCACGCCGCGAAGACTATAACGGGAGCACAGTTTCAAACACTCATAGTGCCCCCTGTAATGGTGTTTGGGGGCGCTATGGGGCACCATGTTTGATTTGGGCGGTCTGTCCCGCCCCACTACGCATGGCCTTATTGACTGTATCAGTGACGAATAATTAAGTGCAAATGCGGTTAGTTAGTTGATATGGATACTCTTCTTTGGGAACCTGCTGAGTGGATGAAAATTTCGGATTATCAGCCTAATTAAATAGATCGAGTAAGGAGTAAGAATTGGCTTGAAGGACCTTGAGAACCTTGTGATTGTGATTTCCCACATCTTACCCCAACTTGGTTTGACCGGTATGTTAATTAGTCAAATAATAACGTAAAAGCGAACAAAACCTTTTGCTGGTGTTGTTACTTATGTACAAATCATGTCAGGGAACCAAGGCGGGCTAGTTTCATTTGTGTTTAAGGCTTTAATAGTTGGAATAAAAAGCTTAAAATGTAGATGTGGTGTGAATTAAAATTATTGCATTATCAATGCCATGCTATTAGGCTGGAGGGTGTGGGGCGCCACCCTTCGGCCACCTGGACCACCATAGCGCCCCACCCGCCATCGCCCACACCCCCGGCGCCATAGCCGGGGCGCCATAGGTCATCCGCCATGGTGGTAACGAGCGGCAACGCGTTGAACAATTTCGAAAAGGTCAAAATGACCGTTGTGGAACGGTCGAAAATTAAAAAAAAATAAATAAATAAACTTAATCTTTATTATATATATATATAACCTATTCTAAACTAAAAAAATCATCAATCACAACCAAAAAACACTCCAATCACAACTTAAACACACACCAATCGCATTTTTAAAAATGTCTTCTTCGAGCTCGTCATCCGACGGTGTTCTTGATGATATGGTTATCGTCATGGCGCAGGAGATGATTAATTATTTGCAAGAAGCCGAATCCTCTGCATCGCGTACCAGACAACCGCCTATTGAACGAAATCGGTTAGCTGCTCATGAACGTCTAGTGCAAGATTATTTTTGTGAAACTCCCGTGTACAATGATGATCAGTTTAAGCGTAGGTTTCGTATGAGCCGACGACTATTCGTTAAAATTTCCAATGATCTTGCGGGTGAATCCCCCTTTTTCACGCAAAGGGTAAATGCAACTGGCAAGGTTGGTTTCTCTGGACTACAAAAGTGTACGGCAGCAATTAGGCAACTAGCCTACGGCACATCGAGTGATGCGTGGGATGAGTATATAAGGATGTCGTCAAGAATGTGTCGTGAGTCTCTTGAAAATTTTTGTGAAGGTAACTTTTATTAACACTAATATTTATTATTATTTTACGTCGTTATTAATTTTAAATTAGCAATAATTTATCAGGTGTAATCTCTCTGTACGGGAGACGATATTTGAGGATGCCAACCGCAGCCGACGTTCCAATTCTATACGAGGCCCATCAGCGCTTACATGGGTTTCCTGGAATGTTGGGAAGTCTTGATTGCATGCACTGGGAATGGGCGGCATGCCCAACCGCTTGGAAAGGGCAACATCATCGTGGTGACCACGATGGTCCAACGGTAGTATTACAAGCGGTCGCTTCTCAAGATTTATGGATTTGGCATGCGTACTTCGGCATGGCTGGTACGAACAATGACATTACAGTTTTAATGTCCTCAAATCTAT
Source organism: Helianthus tuberosus (assembly GCA_030545235.1). Lineage (NCBI taxonomy): Eukaryota > Viridiplantae > Streptophyta > Magnoliopsida > Asterales > Asteraceae > Helianthus > Helianthus tuberosus. The sequence goes on along the minus strand of JARYGA010018661.1, from coordinate 28,760 downwards.
TCGACGATGTCATAGACGGTGTTGCATCAGATACTTCATTCTATGCAAACAACGTGGAGTATAAGTATGGGTACTATCTCACAGATGATATTTATCCGGAGTGGGCAACGTTGGTGAAAACTCTTTCATGTCCAGATGACGAAAAAATAATGTATTTCAAGAAGAAACAAGAGTCAGCAAGAAAAGATATTGAGCGGGCTTTCGGTGTGTTAAAGAAAAGATGGTCTATCATCTCCCAGCCTTCGAGGATACTTGAAAAAAGTAAAATGAGAAACGTTATGTATACGTGTATCATTTTGCATAACATGATATTGGAGGACTCTGGTAGAGCATTTTGTGGAGAAAGCTATGATGAAAGTATCCAACCGATGAACCCAATACTAACATACGCGGAGAAAGAAGATATCCGAGCAATGATACGGGCTAGGCACACACACCAAAACCTTCGAGCCGATCTGACAGAGCACCTATGGTTTTATCGTGAACAAGGAGGACTCGACACAGACGACGACTAGTTGTTTTATTTTAAATGAAGTTATGTAGTGTTTTTTTTTAAAAGAAATTATGTAGTGTTTTTTATTTTTTTTAATGAAAGTATGTAGTGTTTTTATTTTTTAAATTAAATTATCTAGTGTTTTTTATTTTTTTAATGAGATTATGTAGTGTTTTTTTTTTAAATATTTAAATAAAAAAATAATTAGGTAATCATGACACGGGGCTCCATCCACACCCTCCAAATTAAAGGGGGGCATGATAAAGCCCCAACGCTGACATGGCGCTGACGTGGATCCTATGTGGCACCTATAAAGCCCCATGGGGCTCCATCCACACCCCATAGCCTTATAAATAAAGAGGATCAAACTTGATTAAATGTTGGAGTCAATGCTTGAAAGTTTTCTTTTAAATGTGCATCACCATTTTGTGGTCATGACAAGAGGGCATAAAGAGGATCAAACTTGATTAAATGCTAGAGTTATTGCTTGAAAGTTCTCTTTTAAATATGCATCACCATTTTGTGGTCATGACAAGAGGGCTAAAGGACATATTGACATGATAAGAAGGTATGAAAAAATGGCGTAGAAGTCTCTTCACACCAGGCACGTCAGCCCGTGGGTGGCGTGGGGGAGGGAGCGGAAGATTTTCCACCGGCGTGGAGGGATTTTGGGGTGTGAGGTGGCGAGCTTTGATTGGTGGATGTTGTTTGGGTTGGTTTTAGTTAGCTTATGTTTATTTTTTTTCTTAATAAAAACGCCACTTTCACGCCAAACATCACTCCGTGCCGATGTGACTATCATTTGACGTTTAATGCCCCCACTTCTTGCCCTCTCATTCCGTATAGTATGAGATCTTGAAATAATATTACAAGATATCTTGATAAAGCGGTTTCATTGGTGTAATTAACTAAAGAAAAAAAATGCAATAATTTAGAGATTACGGATTTGATTGAATTTTTGAAAAGAAAAAATATGTTTAAGTAACATGATATTCCAATAGTCAACAACTCAACATCACAGATTATGCTACTAAAATAAAAACAAATAGACATTACCATAGCTGTAAATATGCCAATTCAAGACTACTTAAAAATGAAAAAGTTATACGTATGGAAAAAATGAAAAAGTTAGACGATAAAGGAAATATTTACTAATGTTAATGATGTTCTTCACCAAGCTAAAGTTTGATGATTGTTACAAGCAAACATCTTTCTTAACATTTTGCATACCGGCTACTAAAGTTAATATTAGTTTTCCCGTCGCAACCACAATCGTAGAGAAATGTTGATAGGTAATAAAACTTGTGTAGTCGCATTTCTAAACTAAAATGCCGATGCTTTATTGTGTTATAAAAAAATAAACCATCCAGTCATTCTTGTAAATGCGTAACTAACCGTTCTCAAAACATTAAGACACTAACGCAATGTTATAACTTATTTGATCAAATCTCATATACCTTAGTACAAACCAATGCTGTAAAACAAGGTTTCCAAAACCGAGTACTTCCCGAGTAATCACTACAAGGTAGTTTGTCGAGGCGACTTTCTTCAATCCGCCTAATTACTCGTAATCGATCAGGTGCGGTCAACTCGGACCGATTTTGACTTAAAAAAAATAAAACATAATACCCGTGTCTATTATATTAAATAATGAATATCAACTTTTGAAATACTTTATTATTTGAAATGTATATATATATATATATATATATATATATATTTTATTTATATTAATATTCACGTATTTTGTTATAAATATTAGTTAATTTATTATATTTGACATATATATAACTTCCCAAAAACCAACTTCTTTATAATTTGACATGTATGAGTACTATCCGTCTAAGCCGAATACTCTCAACTTCCTAATCGATCGAATAGGGAGCGTCTAACGACTTCTGCAACCATCAGACAAACACAAATCACTGTTGTGTTACATATTTTGTTAGAACAAATGAAGAAATTCCATCCCATTTAAAGAAGATTTTATTATTATTATTATTATTATTATTATTATTATTATTATTATTATTATTATTATTATTATTCCATATATAAGTTTGCAAGTTTTTTTTGCATTATTAGTTGTAACTTGTGCTTTGTGAGTTTTTCAAAAAAAAAAACTTGATTTTTTACTTTTAACCACATGGTTTTTACCTTTTTCAATTTTAACCCTACATAATTTTTTTTAACTTTAACCCAAAACTTTTCATTATTTGCAATTTAGCTTCGCAACTTTTGTAACTTATGCTTTTCATTTTTCGCAAAATTTTGTTTTACGTATAGTTCTAAATTTTTCGAGTTAATACGACGCAACGTGCATGAGTGGTTCAACATTTTTACCTCAATTTTTCCATGTTTGACAGGTTCGTCGCAACACGCATATCCTAGGTCGAGTCAGTGTTGGTGATCGATGACGGTTGTGTGACATTAGTACTATTTGACACCGTTTTATGCCCCGCCGCAACGCGAGGTGTGCTTTGGGGGTTTTCAAAGAAAAAATAGTTATGCATATTTGTAACACCCCGTGTTTTCACGAGTGAAAGTCAAAGTCAAGGTCAAAGTCAACGACCGATTTCGCGCGACAGGACTCGTAGAATTGTTTGTATGATATTTAGATTATGTGGAGTAAATGTCGTACATTGCAATAATCGAATCATGCTGACCGTATTTCAATCGACCTACGACTGTGAACGATAGGAAGTAACAATGCGATAAAGTTAATCAAGCTATGCTAATCAAACCGACCTCAGATCGTAACTCGAGCGGTGTAGTTTACTTGTCATTATACGTGTGTGCGTGCCTTACGTGTTACCTGTGCATGTTTATTTTATGTTAGTTTATGTTGGGATAATCAAGCGAACTCAATCGAACTCGAAGTCTAACTCGGATCTAACGAACCCGAACCCGAATTCTGAATCGAACCCTATAAGAAGTAGTTGGGACTGAAAGTAATTTAATTAGGAAACCCTACCGAATCGCTCACAAATCGAAGCCGAATCAACATCGCACTGAACACACCAAAGGAGGTGGCGTCCGCACGGATTGCCAATCCGCACGGATGGCCAGTCCGCGCGGATAACCTACCCGGGTGCGTGCCATGCGCACGGCTCACCCTTTCCCTTTTTGGCATCCTATAAATACACGGGTCACTCTCCACTTTTTCCACTTTTGGCAAGTGACGTCCGAACCACACGCATTTTTCACCTTTTCTCAGATTTCTCTCAATCCAGGTAAGATCTTGCACTAATTCTTGTACATCTTTGATCACTACACCATTCTACACATTTCCATCTTTCAAATCCTCACTTTCAACCAAGAAATCATCCGGATTCGAGGTATTCACGGGTGACGTCATCATGAAGTTCATAAGAACTTCATGCTTGGCTTCATTCCACCAAGAATATCTCAGATCTAAACGATTTCTACAAGTTTTTACAATAACTTCACCTAGATCTGAACTTTTCTAAGGATAAAAGAGTTGAAAGAAATAAACCTAAGTTCTCTCCTTCTTTTACCCTTAAAACCGGTACGAATCCGATCAGTCCTAGGGTTCTACTCGTCAATAGTGATGCCCTAGTTCTAGATCTGGAGTTCTACCCATAGACAACTGATTTTGGGTTAACCGGGATGACCGTTCTGAGTCGCCGACAGGCCGAGTTAGGGTGGTTCCTGACCGGTCTAGTCACGCGGGTGAGAACACAACTCCAAGTGGTTGCCACGTCATCAGAACGTCTCGATAAACGACAACAGAAACCAAGTGTAGACGAACGGAACAACCAGACCAGTTGTCCGCACGGACGAGCCGTACGCACGTACAGGCCATACGCACGTACAGGTCATACGCACGTACAAGTCATGCGCACGGGTTGTCATCCGCACGAACTACCCTTGGGACCCACTTTCCAAACGAGGTTTGAGTATCGACGAACGAGCAACCCGGACGGACGACCTCTGAATGGATTACTCTTCGGATCATGAGATACTAAGGCCTTGAAATGAAAATCAAACAAACTTCATCCGCACGGCCAAGCCGTACGCACGGACAGGCTATCCGGACGGATTGTCTCTGCCAGCGCGCACAGGTTGTCCGCACGGACTACCATACGCACGGACCGCCGTCCGCGCGGCCGGCTTGAAAGGTAGAAACACTTTGGTGTTTTCTAAATGCTACAACGAAAACTCCAAAGCACAAGCCATCATACACAAACACATCTTAGGAAGAAACAATCCACTTGAACATTTATCCACACAAGCCCTTTGACTGTACGGATAAGACGTCCGCACGTACAATTAGTCCGCACGGGTTACCACCCGCACGGACAGTCACACGCACGGATGGCTTACCCGGAGGGATCACCATCCGCACGCATCACCATCCGTACGGATAGGTCATGCGCACGGATGACTTCTACTCACGGATGACTTCTACTCACGGATAACTGATCCGCACGATCAGTCATCCTACCCACTCTCACTTGTAATGTTTTACGCGTCACTTATCGTTACGTTATCGAATCTATTCAGGCTAACCGTACTCGCTGTAAAGCGCTCCCTTCAATCCATATCGCTGTGAGTATACTCGAACCCTTTTTGCTTTTAGCACTTTTGGGTGTTACATACGTTACAACTATCCAAACTACAACTATCACACTACTCAAGCTATTTTAAACGCTTAACCATTAATGCATGTTATACGTGGCTTATGAATGCTTGTTTGTTATGTTTACACATGGAATGCTGTCTACCTGCCTTAGCAACGATAGTACTATAGTTTGGACTCAGCACCCGTTCACACGGGGGTTGTTAAGGATCTTTTACTTGCATGGATTACAGTGGTAATCGTGTATTGCGAACTGCCTCGGGCAGTCAACCCGCAGTCATTGGTATCGATGGATCTATGTCGATAACTAACGTGCTTCATTTCTCTATGTGTACGTGCTGGTTATGCGTAAACGAATTCGAACTCTATATGCTATTATCAAACTTGTATGCTCACCTTTACATTTTATGTATTGACATTATTTTAACGTATGTGACAGGTGCTTAGGACGCATATGTGGTAGGAGTTGGAAGCTAGAATAAAGCTTTAGAGCCCAACAAATAGTTGTCTGTAGATAACTTATTAGGGGTCTCTAGAAACAGATAAACAATTGCTACTTATTTAAATCTGAGTTGTTGGAACAGAGTATTTGTTTTGATGTTGCCTGTAATAACTTGTTTGACTATTTATGTTACGGTATGTGACGTAATGTTTACTTAAATGGTAATGATAGTTGTTATGGAAACTTCTGGACAATCTGTTTCGCTCAGTGCCGCGCCCCGATGATTCCGCCATCGGTTGGGGTGTGACAATATTGTTGTCGTAACGTTGGGTTTGGGGGGTTTCAAAAAAAAAAAAATGTTTTTTTTTTACTTTTCACCCAAAAGTATTTCATAAATTACTTTTAACCCAAAACTATTTGTTTTTTTACTTTTAACCCAAAACTTTTTATCTTTTACAATCTATCCTTATAACTTTTTTTACTTTCAACTTTGGTCATTTATAGTTCCCATTTTTGGCAATTTTTTCGCTTTATGCTTGGTTCTAAATTTTGTGACTTAACACATCACAGCTGTGTCTTTGGTTTAATGTTTTTACGTTTAGTTCTAAATTTTTTGAGTTAACACGACACAATGTGCGTGTGTGGGTGAACGTTTTCACATCGTCTATTTTTCCCCGTTTGACAGGTTTAACATAACATGTGGATCCTAGATCCACTTAGTTATAACTAAAGAATCCCCGCCGCATTGCGGCGGGTCGCAATCCTAGTTATTTATTAATTTTTACTACCAACAACAAAATTTACTCCTACCTAAACAAAACCAAGCAGTTATCTTCTCAAAAAAACCTAAATACTCTGCTTTTCAGCCATTTTTTTTTTCCAAATCAAGCTCAACGACGGCACACTCCAAAACCCTAATTCACCTCTTCAATCAATCAGATTGCACAAAATCTAATTTCATTCAACTATCTACAATCAAATCAGTGTTGTTCACCTATATCTCTAACCATTGATCGTTTCTGTTGCTGAATCGGCAGAAAGCTTCCAGAACGACCGATTCGAGTCGCGATTTTGCTGATATTTGTATAATGGATGAATCTCCGTGAAAATTGATCGATCGGAGTGTGAAAATGAGCTCCGGCAGGCAACAGGTGACGGTTCGGGACCTCGTCGATGAGGCGAAGAAGCGGATTGTTTTCCTGTTCATGTGCGGTGTTGGACTGTCGTATCTAATGTCTTGTAAGTTTCCTGTTTTGAAACCGTGTTCAGAAACTGTACTTAATTGTTCAGATGTTTGATATATATATATATGTTTGTTTGTACATTTAGGGCTACTAGTTTGTTTAGATCGAGAATTGAGATTGTTTCTGTAGTGTTTGAGTGGATTTCAGTTCACAATTGGTGTGGTTGAGTGGTAGGTAGGGGTGTTTGGAAGCCGATGAAACCGCCGGACACCATTGGCTATTACATTGAAGAGAATGTTATTTCACTTCATGTTGCATTAGGAGATGCATAGTTGTGAAAATTTGTAATGTAGTTAAAGTTGATTTCCGTCTATAATATAGTTCAGTATATGAGATGTAGAGTTGTTTTCGGACCTAATCGGCAGTTTCAAGCTGAGATGGTTCTTGTAAGTTTCTTGTTTTGGAATTATGTTCAGAATTGTACTTATTTGTTCAGATATTTGGTATATATTTGTTCATTCATAGATTTAGGGCCGTGATGTTGTTTAGATCGAGAGTTGAGATCGTTTATCCAGTGTTTTATTTCCATTAACTAGACTGTAGTTCACAATTGGTGTGGTTGAGTAGGTAGGGGTGTTCGGAAACCGATGAAACCGTGCAAACCGCCATAAGACCTAGAATCGGTCCACTGCGTGTGGTATTTCTTTTAGTGAGTTTATTTTAATGTTATACTTATTACATTGACGAGGATGTTATTGACTTATTTCGCTACAGGTTGCATAAGGAGATGCATTGTTGTGAAATTTATAATGTAGTTGAAGTTAGTTTCCTTCTTTAATTGAGTTGCGTATATGAGATGTATGAGTTGTTTTGGCACCTAATTGGCAGTTTCAAGCTGAGACGGTGTATGATGGTTCATATGTGTCGACTCAGTTTGAAGTGAAGTAGAGTTTTGGAAAACCTAGTTAGGCTTTCTTTATTTGAACTTGTAAATATTAACAGATCGGTTTTAACCTTTGGCTTATTGTGTTGTCGTTATTCACTATAGGTACATACCTAATCTAGATAGATCAGTATTTTTACATCACTTTACGAGTTTATTGGTAAGCGGTAACGGACCATAATGGAAATTCAGACAATATATCAGATTTTGGGCTCTCCATTTCACTAATAAATGGGGAATAAATTTGAACATAGTAACTAGTAGCTATATTGTTATACTTAGTTGGTTAGACTTTCATGTTATTTATTTGCAGCCTTTGACATTCACCAATAAAATTTGCTGATTATGATGATTCTAAAAATGTAATGTAAGTCAGTGTAAAAGAAATAGTATAGGATAAATCAAATTTATAGATTCACAAGTTTCAATGCCAAGATTTAATTGACCTACTATATCTGCATTTCTTTATGGTTCGTCTGCTTACTTTCATGCATTATGCAGTTAAAATCGGCGATATATTGGTTATCGGTCCCCATGTAAAATATCGGTGTCAAATATCGGTCATAATATGGGTACTGATAATATCGGCGATATTGACCAATATATCACCGATATTCCCGATATCGGTATCTTTCTTCTTAGTTCTACCATTCGTCTTTCTTCTTATTGGTGCAATTATTGTTTAAGTCTTAATTGTTAATTTCTTAGTGTTAAACGTTGGTGTTTTAAGTCTTAATTGGTTCCTACTTGCTACAACTGTTAGTGTTTTGCAAGTTGCAAAAGCTTAAATTGTTAATGGTAGGAGAGTATACTGAATTGTTAGTGTTAAATTGCTATATATATAAATTCAGCATGATATTAAAATTACCGATATTTCAAATATCGGTCCTTGACCAATATCTGATTTTTTACCGCATTAATTGCTTAGGGTGCACCAAGTTGTTTGCTTTGAAAATCTTGTTCTTGACATGTTGCATGTTTGTGGTTATTAAGATGTTATTACAAGAATATATATTCATTAAAGTTCTCTCTCTCTACACACAAACACATTATGTTGGCAATTGGCATTTAATAATGTTGTATTGAACTCATGATACTGATTACTGATTATATTAGATATCTATTCCTGTATCTTTTGGATTTATGACATGATCACACGTTTTTACTTATTGATATTATAATTTATTTCAGTGACAAGCACCTCGGTGCTGATAAACTTGCCTGCTGCCCTCATCTTAATCATTGCTTTTCGTTATTTTACATTGGATTATGAAAACCGGAGGAAAGCTGCATCATATAGCAAAAACCAATCCGCAGACAACGTTTTATCTCAAAAGAAACCGTTTTCAGAGCCGAAGCCTCTCTCAGGAAAGTCTGACTGGAGAAGAAAAGTCAACTCCCCTGTTGTTGAGGATGCAATAGATCAGTTTACCAAACATATCGTCTCCGAATGGGTCACGGATCTTTGGTATTCCAAAATTACCCCTGACAAACAAGGCCCGGATGAGCTGGTGCTGATAATTAACGGTGTGCTGGGAGAGTTCTCTAGCCGCATGAGAAATATCAACCTTATTGATCTTCTGACAAGGTTTAATTGTTTTTTATAATTTCCATTATTTTAGTGCAAGAGAGCTTTAAAAAAAGGCTCTTCAATGCTCACACTAAACGTTGACACCAAATCAGTATGATGAAAAGTAATGAGCTTGATAGTCAAATGACACTCAATTTGGTGTAATGCTATTCGAGTATTCATTAAACATTTAAACTTAAGAGTAAAGTTCACGGATGGTCCTTGTGGTTAACCAAAATTTTGGTTTTAGTCCCTAGCGTTTTTAAAGCACACGGATGCTCCCTGTGGTTTGCATTTTGTAACACATTTAGTCCCAAACTTTTGCCAAATGTACATGGATTGTCCTTGTAGTATGGACTTTGCAACACATGTAGTCACTAAACGCTGAGGACTAAATGTGTTACAAAGTACAAACCACAAGGATCATCCATGTACTTTTGGCAAAAGTTGTGGACTAAACGCATTACAAAGTGCAAACCACATGGACCATCCGTGTACTTTTGAAAAACCAGGGACTAAATCCAAAATTTTGGTTAACCACAGGGACCATCCGTGTACTTTACTCTTAAACTTAAAACCAAAAAGGTTTTCCATTTTATCCTATGAGTTAATCTGCTTTTACGTTATATCTTTATCACATTTGAATTAGTTAATATAATTGCTAAATGTGTACCATAAAAATAATACTAATTTATGTAAAAAATGCTATTATAAACAGTAATACCTTTCGTAATGAACCAAATGTTGATATATGATATTTTATAAGTCTGATATTAATTTATGATTGCTACTAAATAAGTTTTTGTCTTTAATAAATAATTGTAGATTACAAATTAGTAAACATAAAACAAAAAAATTAAATGAAAATGTACCTTCTATTGTGCATTTTAAGCTTACTTAAAAAAAAAAACTAGTGTACACTGTACACATTGGAGGGATTTTTTTTCAGTGAAAGCATATTCTAAAGAATTCACTCTTTACACTCATTTGTTTGTTATGAAATTTGTAGGGACATTCTTAAACTTTTTTGCACCCATTTGGAACTTTTTCGTGCATGCCAGATGAAGATTATGAAGCAAGAATCTCTCACAATTGCACAACGAGACATAGAACTAAAAGCTGTGCTTTATGCTGAAAATAAGCTGCACCCTGCTTTATTTTCTGCCGGAGCTGAGTACAAGGTATTTTTTGATATTTTGAATTTCATATTGTGTATTTACAGTCACGGTATTTAAAAACTATTTTATTTTGTTTTTTTGTAGGTTCTACAACATCTTATGGATGGTTTCATCTCTTTCACGTTCCGGCCTGCGGATCTGCAGTGCTCTTTATTTCGCTATATTGTTCGGGAAATCCTTGCGTGTACAGTAATACGACCGGTTGTGAATTTAGCTAACCCAAGGTTTATTAATGAGAGAATTGAGAATGTGGTCATTTCAGCAAGCAAGAATAACAAAGGAGCTAACAATGAACAAGTGAACTCACAGTCGAAATCAAACGGATCTCCGAAAATGTCTACTCAACTATCTATGTCAGTAGATCCATCTATCAAGGGTCTTGAGCTCGCACCGTTAAAAAAAGAAAATTCTGATTCTGCCCTTGACAATGTCTCCACCGCCGTTCATCATTCGAAAGACCCGTTGCTTTCAATGGATACCCGAAAACACCTATCGGGCGGTGAATGGGGTGACAAGTACATTTCTCGTAGAAAAACCGAAGCGTTAGCTCCCGAGAATATGGAAAACATGTGGGCTAAAGGGAGAGACTACAAAACGAAAGAAAACATGAACCCTTTTACCGAGCCGCCACAGGTCAAGAAAAATCTGGTCCACCACTCAAAACCATTGACTTTACAAAAACAGACATACGGACCCACAAAAGTCGATCACATTAAATCACAGCCTACTTTAACCACTTCTGATGAGGAAGATGACGACGAAGATGTGGAAGAATCTAGAAACAATAATGTTTCTTCTAGTGAAGATGAAGACAATAATGACATCATGGGTTTGAATTCTCCAGGAACTAAAGTATGGGACGGAAAAAGCAACAGAAATCAATCCGTTACTCACATTCATCATCCACTTGAAAGTTTTGAAGGTCAGAAAATGAAAAAAAGAGGAAAACATGTTTCCACTGGGAGAAAAAGGTCAAGGGTTAGCAGTCAAAAGGATGTATGGGAGGAGATTGAAAGAAAAACTTTCGTACTGGAAGACGGGCATGATGTTTTGGGTTTGATTAAAGAGAATTCAAAATCTGGAGATTCTAGTGGTGACTCTGAGGATGGTGAGTCGTTGGGAAGAACCAATAGTGGGATGAGTACTTCATCTATTTTTCCTTTGAATTCATCTGTAAATGCCCAAAAAGGTTCACCGCTAGATGGCTCTTTTTTTAGATTAAGATGTGAGGTACGTTACTTACGTTTTTGTTCTTTTTGTATATTCTCCTTTATATCTTGTTAAATAATGTTGCTCTAAATGAATGGTACCCTAAGCAGTTAGTGCGGTAAAATATTGGATATCGGTCCAGGACTGATATTTGAGATATAGGTTATCGCGGTGGGATATCGATCATTTTAGTATCATGCGGAATTTATATATATAGCAATTTAACACTAACAATTCAGTATACTCTCCTACCATTAACAAATTAACCATTTGCAACTTGCAAAACACTAACAATTGTAGCAAGTAGGAACTGATTAAGACTACATTTTACACTAACAATTAACAATTAAGACTTAAAACGATAATAGCAGCAATAAGAAGAAAGACGAATGGTAGAACTAAGAAGAAAGGTACTGATATCGGGAATATCGGTGATATATTGGTCAACTTTCGATCAAATATCAGTCATATATCGGAAACATCGGTCAATATCACCAATAATATCGTTACCGATATTCTGACAGATATTTTACATAGGGATTGATAAGCGATATATCACCGATATTAACTGCATAGATGGTACCTTCCTTTGTTTTATTAATTAAGTTTAAAAAAAGTATTTTCAAACCAATTAACACTCATGACTTTCTGTGTTCGATTCCTACCCCTGCGCTTTTACCCTCTTTTATGCAATTCCTATTTTTTTTTTCATTTCACTATTATTATTATTATTATTATTATTATTATTTTTAGTCATTGTTGTGGTTATTATTATTATTACTACTACTAGTGCTATTATTATTTATTTTGTTTTTGTCCTTAATTTGGAAATATGTTTGAACTTTTTATTACAAGGGTGAGAGACTTATTTGAAATGATCGTTTAACTCTCGTAATGAGATCCTGATTGGGTTTCGGGTGGGGTCAGAAAAAATGCTCTGACCCCGAAACCAAACCTATTATTCAATCAAAAATTTTTGTTGCACCAGAACGAGAATAACCCGTATTGGCTGACCCTGGTTTTATTGGATTACCCGTATTAAGTTTTCAAGCTGACCCAAATTTACCGAAAGGTTAAGCTCACAAGACTTTTCCTAAGTGAAAGCTAATTAAAGAGAACAAACTTAACCTGAATGTATCATTTTTATTTAATTAGTTAGATATTTTTACTTGGCACACACAGAACATATGAAAGATATAATTCATTTACTATTGCAGGTGTTGGGTGCCAACATTGTGAAAAGTGGTTCTAAGACATTTGCTGTTTATCCGATATCTGTTACAGATGTCAACAATGTTAACTGGTCTATTAAAAGAAGGTGTTAAATATGTACCATACTGGCATACTATAGCTCTTTATGTTAAACTACTTATTTTGGTGCTATGCAGTACTTCCTTAACTCAGTTATAAGCTGTATATACAGGTTTCGACATTTTGAGGAGTTACACCGGCGTCTTAAGGAATATCCAGAGTATAATCTTCATCTCCCACCAAAACACTTTCTGTCAACGGGACTTGATGTGGATGTTATTCAAGAACGTTGCAAACTTCTTGATATATATTTGAAGGTGACACATTTTCTCCAAGAATTACTAAATCTAATTCACCGTAATTTTAAATCATCTTAAAATATAGGGATACCTAAGTATTCAACAATTTTCGTTAAGCCCACCTGTTAATCGAAACCACTTCATAGGCCACTAAAGTCCGTATTGAGTTTCGTGTAATACCAAATTCGGCTAAATACATGCGGGAATGCTATGAGTGACGAAAACACACTGGTTCTTTTACATTGAATTGTTGCTAATTGATAGCTCTATACAATGGCCATTGTTATCTTTTCAAAAAATATAAGGGCATTTTTGTCATCAGGCATGTTTTAAATATATCTTTCGTGCGTAGTATATTTTTCATGCTATTTTTCTGTGATCTATTTCGTTACTATTTTGCAGAGACTTATGCAGTTTCCAACTTTATCGGGATGTATTGAAGTTTGGGACTTTCTTAGTGTTGACTCTCAGGTTTGACTTGTGATTTATCTGCTGCTATATGTTCTTTTAAATCTATTTCTTACTTGTACATGTTACCTGTTGCAGACATATAGTTTCTCAAACTCTATATCCATCATTGAAACACTAGCAGGTAAACTTTATTTATACCAGTTTTTTTATTTATTTTTTAATATCTACAATGCTGGTTCTGTTTCCTTGTATTTACCATATTGTGAATGTTTTTTTTAGTTAGTTCAGCCACAAGCGTTCATGAAAAGAGTACTGATGTTAGAATTTTAGGGGATCCCTTAAGTTCTAAAAGAGAACTTTCGGATGCTGCGATAAAGAATTCTTTATCTGAAACTAAACATAATTATCTGAATGATGGATCAAAAGTATCTGCAAAGAACATAAACTTTTCTCTTGGAAAGCCCGTAAAGCCATCTGAAGATTCTGATAGCGACCCTGATATTGTTGCTCCAAATAATATATCTTCGAGGAAATTGGAAGACGATAAATTACACGTACCATCTGAGATGCTTACAGATGATGGTGACTCCGTTCTCCCTAGTGAGGTTATCACTTTTTTTAAGAGGATAATTTCCAACCAATTTAAAAAGAGGTTATAAATTTAAAATAATCATTAACCATTTCTTAAGCACCAGAAGTAATTCTCTCAACCATAGTTGTAAGTAGGGCTGCAAACGAACATATCGAACACGAAGAAGACCTTGTTCTTGTTTGTTTGTTAAGGAAATGTATGCGTTCACGAACTGTTCATGAACACTTACCGAACGGGATTTTCTGTTCGTGTTCGTTCATTAAGGATAAAGGAAATAAATGTGTGAGTGTCCGTTTGTATTCATTTGTTGATTTTAGGTAACAAATGCAAATAAATGTTCATGAACACAAATGAAAACAAACAAACACAAACAAGCGTTCATAGACATAATATATAATACATTGATACTTATTAAATATTTTATTTGTCAGAATTTTGAAGCATTTAAATAAAATATAAAAATTAAAAACACCAATGAACTATCGAACACAAACGAACATAAACGAACACGTTACCGAATGTTCACAAACATAAATGAACGAACACGGTCTCTGTTCATGTTCGTTCATTTAACTAAACGGACGGAATTTCTTGTTCGTGTTCGTTCATTTATCAAACAAACGAACTTCCCGCCGAACGGTTCACGAACTGTTCGCTGAATGTTCGGTTCGTTTGCAGTCCTAACTATAAGGGCATTCGCACATGTTAGAGATGAAAGATAACCCACATCAATCCATTCACAAGACAATGGATTGCAATTCCTCTAGTTTATTTTATAAATATGCGATTTAAAATTCCTTAATTCTTACTTTTTCTGTTGTGCTGTAGTGGGTGCCTCCAAATTTGAGTATACCAATACTGGATCTTGTTGATGTTGTTTTCCAGCTTCAGGATGGTGGTTGGGTTAGGTATAAATCCTGTCAATCTCTTACCATTATAAATATTGGATCCATTTGCCACTTGTTCTTTGATATTTTGTTTAATCCCAATTAGGGCTGCAAACGAACCAAACATTCAGCGAACAGTTTGTGAACCATTCGGCTGGAAGTTCGTTTGTGTTCTCGTTTATTAAACAAACGAACACGAACAAGAAATTTCGTTCATTTTGTTAAATGAATGAACATGAACAGAAGTTGCGTTTGTTCATTATGTTCGTGAACGTTCGGGAACATGTCCGTTTATGTTCGATTTTGTTCGATAGTGTTTTTGTTTTTTATATTTATTATTTAAATACTTCAAAATTCCGACAAATAAAATATTTAATAAGTATTAGTGTATTATATATTTTGTTCATGAACGCTTGTTTGTGTTTGTTTGTTTCCAATTGTGTTCATGGACATTAGTTTGTGTTCATGAACGTTCGTTGCCTAAAATTAACAAACAAACACAAACGACCACGAACATGTACATTTCCTTAACAAACGAACACGAACATAAAATCTTGTTCGAAGTGTTCATGAACAGTTCGTGAACACATATACTTCCTTAACAAACAGGTTCTTTTGCAGCCCTAATTCCAATGTTTTATTCTATTTTATTTATATATCTATTTTACCAGGAGGAAGGCCTTCTGGGTTGCCAAACAGGTTCTACAGCTTGGTATGTCAGATGCATTCGACGATTGGCTAATTGCTAAAATCCAACTCCTACGTAGGGGCTCTATTGTTGCTTCAGGAATCAAGCGGCTTGAGCAGGTTAATTATGAACCTTTGATACTGCTCTTTTTGTATAGAGTAAAATTCCATTTTCGTCCCTGAGGTTTGGCCAGTTTTGTGAGTTTCGTCCAAAGATTTGTTTTTTGGCACTTGGATCCAAAAGGTTTTAAATCTTGCCATTTTCATCCGGCTCTTAACTCCATTCATCTTTCTCTGTTAAGTCAAGAGTATTTCCGTCTTTTTCTAACTTATTCGGTCTTTTTCAAGGGTATTCGGTCTATTTTACTAAAGTGAAAAAGATTCGAATTGTCCTTTAAGTTAGTAAAAAAGACCGAAATACATCCAAATTAACAGAGAAAAATGGATGGAGCTAACAAGCCAGATGAAAATTGCAAGATTTCAAACCTTTTGGATCCAGATGCGAAAGAACAACCCTTTGGACGAAAGCGCAAAACTGGCCAAACCTCGGACGAAAATGGCATTTTACTCTTTAGTATATAAACACATCTTTTATGATTCTGTGGTATTGACTTTTATGGTTTGCTTCTAACTCATAAATACATCTTTATTTTCTGCTTAGATACTTTGGCCTGATGGGATATTCATAACAAAGCACCCAAAGAGACAACAACCCACCCCATCACCAAAAGTGACCCATGATTCACGTAATGTTCAACCTTCATATTCACCGAGTGGTGAGGAAACGTTGACCCGAGAAGAGCTTCAAGAACAGGAAGCTCAGAGACGTTCTAAGCTAGTTTATGAACTAATGATTGGTAATTATATTTTTTCATAAACAATTAATGTGATAATTGTTCCCTAAAATGTAGTTTTGATGCACACAGCCTAATTCTTTATAAACAATGGCTGATCGGAAATTTTTTACTGCACAGATAAAGCACCAGCAGCTGTTGTAAGTCTTTTTGGTCGAAAGCAGTATGATCAGTGTGCAAAAGATGTCTATTACTTTATACAGGTGAGATTTGTATCCAATAAACTGGACAGAACTATATGTTGAATTATAATTTTACGTCACGGAACGAATATGAGTTTGGTTAATCACATCCATGCTACATTTGTTGGAAATTTCAACCCATTTACATATAAATGGGTCGATCGAGGTTATGTTTTATCTCTGGCAGGCACAATAATTTAAGTGATTTTGACAAAAGAAATGGGCCAAAACTAGGGGTGTAAACAAGCCGGGCCGAGCCCGAGCCCAACTAGGCTCAAGCTCGGCTCGTGATGTTTTTATGAAGCTAGAGCTCGGCTCGACTTGGCTTGAGCTATTTTGAGAACAACCTCAAACAAGCTAAAAGCTCAACTCGAGCTCGCTTGAATATCGCTTAAACGAGCCAAAGCTCGGCTCGAGCTCGTTTTATGGGCCTAAGTTGAACCCACTTGGGCTTTTTAGAATTGGGTTTAAATGGGTTATAAATAATCATCTTTATCTTTATATTATATATAAAAAAACTAAAATTTTGTTTGGGCTCATTTAGGCTTGTGAGCCTAAACGAGCTTTGTATTTCAGGCTTGAGCTCGGTCTCGATAGGGCTCGATAACTAAATGAGCAGGCTCAGGCTCTTTAAGGCTTGGCTCGTTCGAGCTTTTAACCGAGCCGATCACGAGTAGTTCTCGAGCCTCTGGGCTTGTTTACACCACCCCTAGCCAAAACTCACCCAAAACATATTTGAATGTATAAAACATTAAAAATCGCTTTATTTAAAAAGGGTTATGACTATCATTGTAATATATTTTTCTGCAGTGATATTTAAACATATTATTTTGCAGAAGTACACATGGTTTTCCATTATTTATTAAGGAAAAAACGTATTTGTGGGTTTGCCCAAGCTGACCCGTCCCGATCCAACATTAAAAATATACCCGTTTGACCCATTACCCAACTTGATGATCCCACCTATTTTGCAACACTTATTTAGTTATATATCATATTTTTGCAATTATATAAATCTCATTTGTTTGTTTCTCCCCTTGTAACGTCAGTCGTCCGTTTGCCTAAAGCAATTCTCTCTTGACCTTCTTGAGCTGCTGCTGATGTCAGCGTTTCCCGAAATGGATTTTGTGTTCCAACAGTTACATGATGAGAAGCAAAAGTTTGGAGTTCTTGAACAGTAGCATCATCATCCCGCTTTCATCGTTATAAAATCTAGTACATGTTTTCCGGGCGCTGCATCTTGTTCCGCCCATACGAGTTAAATTTCTTTTTGTAAGTACAATTTGATTGAAAGGTAATTAGTGTTTACATGTGCATCAGAAGTGTAAATATTTTGTGTTGGGATTCTTATGAAGGTTTAAAGAGTTTGTGTTACATTATAGATACGCTGGAATACATATTAGACACTGTTTTGGTTCCTTTCTTAGCAGATGGGTGTTTTTTTTTCTTTTAAAGTTTTCACAACTTTTTTAAAGAGGAAATATCATAAAAAACCAATATGCTTTCTCAGTTTTCTCATAAAAGTCGTTAAACAATTTTTTGTATATGAAAAACAAACATACCTTTTGTTTTGTCTCACAAAAGTTCCTCTTAACAATATTTTGAACATTAAAGTCTCTTCAAATGATAAAATTGAACAAAATTAAGACAAAAATAATTAAAACAACTTGGAACCGGTAGAGGTGTCTATTGGTTCTTTTTGGTTTATTTGCCTATTTGGTTCCTTTTATTCGGTTTAAATTTTTTTTAGGGTTAAACCAAAAATTGAACCAAACTAAACGGAATTTAAGTACTTCAAAACTGAATTGGAAACCACATTCTAATTTGGTTTTCGGTTTTAACTGAATACAACGAATTCATATAATTGGGTTTATTCGATTAAATATAAAGTATGGTTTATTTTGGTTACTTGGTTTATTGGCTACATATAAGCCAAATTCATTTTATTCAGTTCGGGTTTAATCATTATTTGTTCGATTTTCATTTTTAACTGTTTTCGGTTTTGTAGCAATGGCCTATCATAATTCAAACATGTCTTTGGTTGAAACATAACTTCATGAAGCAAGTTTTAAAAAAGTTTTTTGTCATAATTTTGTTCAAATTAAACATGTGAAAGGACTTTTGTGAGACAAAACAAAAAGTATGTTGGTTTTGTACGTGCAAAAAAAAAATTGTTGAGTGACTTTTATGAGAAAAATGAGGAAGTATATTGGTTTTTTATGGTATTTGCCTTTTTTTTAAATTACCATTTTATTACCTAATTTTTTTTTTTTTGCATCGAAAGTCTTTGAACTCGCAATGATTTTTAATAGAACTATATTATAAATCTTCCATTGGGGTTCATTTGCAACTACCATGGACAACCTAAGGGTAACTGGGCACAAAGAGGCGCAAGATGTGCTTAATAAACTTTTAAAATTTGTAAACTCTCATATAGCTACATCAGAGTTCAGAGAATTTATTATAATTTGAATAAAATTTAAGAATTTGTAAATGTTTCTACAATTTAATTTTCTTCAAGTGGCTAATGTTTGTCTCCTAGATATAACGGGTAGTGTTAAGGTGTTTCTCTCTATCAAAAAGGCGAAGAGTCAAAATACAGAAGTATATTAGGATCAAGAGCGGTCTTAAAAAACTATACAATATTTAAATCTATTTTTTATATTTAGTTATGTGATATTTAAACAACATAATTTAGTATATGTATATTCATACTGAATAGTTTATTGTATTGTTTGGGAAAAGTTTGTATCTATATCACTAACTGAGATTCTGTCTGTTTTGTAACGTTTTCATCTTTTATAATTATTAGTTTGTTATATTACAATTTAAAACTACTTTTTCTTATTTACTATGTAACAATGAAGTATAGCCTTTTAAACGTGATAATTGTAATATTTCGTATTTTTTATACTTAGATCACTAAAGTTGTGATATGATGAAATCATAAGGACCATCTGTGTAATTAATATTTATATAATATTAAAGACAAAGGTCGGTGACCTTTGTCTTTATATCCTTCATAAAAGACAAAACAAATGTGCATTCATTTGCTTCCTTTGACTGAGTTCTAGAGTAAAGAGTTGCCGGAGCTTTCTCTTGCTTCCTTTGACCAAGTTCTAGAGTTGCCAAGAGAAAGCTCTGGCAACTCTTTTCTCTTTTAAAGTTTTTAACTTTTTTTTTACATTTTCATTTCTTTTCTTTAAAGTTTTGAACCAACAAAAAAGACCCTTATACTTTCAAGTTTTTCCACTTTACACCCTTAATTTTTTGACATGAAATACTATTAACCTTTATCTTTAACTAAGTTGCACATTCACTTCTAACTTTCAGTAATTGACAACTTTGACCTTCTTAACATTTTCTACTTAATAACTTGACACCTCCTTTGGTTTAAATGACTTTTACGACTTTACACCGCAACGTGGACAAATTATTATACTTTTTTATCTATGTTCTACTTATTTTGTGTACGTTCGTAAACTGTATTTGAAAGCAAGTCGGGTAAAATATACTACGTTTTCATTCGATGGCGATGTAATTTTTTTAAGTAAAGAGTCGGGTCAAATATACAGTATAAATACGAATTACTTTAACTTTAGACGCCGCCGCAACGCACGGCGGGTCAAAATCCTAATTTATTATTATTATTGTTATTTTCATATTAACTTAATTAGATTACAACTTAAGAAAATGAGGACCGAGAAGTAAAAAATACCCATTAGTTTTTAGGCCCATTTAGAATTTGTAGAATACTAAAACCCAAATATGTTTAGGCCCTTAATTAAGTCCATTTAAGCCAACATTCAGTCAACCTACTAAGAAAAAAAGAAACCTTAGGGCCCATACATGATAAAAAATTTAAACAAGAGTAAATTACGTTTTTGGCTCCTGTGGTTATATCACTTTTACTATATTAGCCCAAAATATGATTTTTTTTAACATATGTGCCCCCATGGTCTCTATAACTAACTATTTTGGCTCCTGAGTCTAACTCAACCTCAAACTCTGGTTAATTATTTGACACATGATGGATATAATGGTAATTTCTCCTCCCCGTTTTATTGACTTTATAAAGAAAACCCAGATCTTCAACAAAACATCATCATCTGCATCTCGTTCCTTCCCCTCTTCACTTTCTCAAAACCCTTGCCCCAACTTCCTATTTTTTTCTACAACACACACACCTTATCTCCATTTTCACCCCACATAACACACACTTGCATGTGTAGTTACCAGAAAGATCGCGAGAGAGATGAAACCAGTGGATTTCTAGCCACCCATGGCAGCCGTAGGTGGCGGCGCACGGTGGTGCACAGCGGTGGCCCCACCCTTCTTCTTCCCCTCCGTATCTCCGATTCAGTATCAATTAGTGGCAGTCCAAGGTGGATTTGGGTGGTTGTCACGAAAGTAAAAGGCAGCAACACATCTAGGATTCTGCCTGAACCCACGGTGGCGCCGGCGGTGCTAATTTGACACGAAATGGGTAGTATACAGTATGATTCTAGGTTTCAAGATTTTCAAAATTATGGTTCTAATCTGTCTGGTATTAGATTATTGGGCATCCATTTGTTTGTGATTGAATGCTGACTGCATCCGTTAATCCAGAAATAACAATTTTTTTAGGCTTGCAAGTATTGTAGATGATGAGAATCAGATGTAGATGGTTGATATTATAAGAGTATTTTTATGCAGATGGTTGATATTAATAAGAAGTAATCGTAGTATTATTTTCTTTTCTGTATCATTGCATTTAATTTGTGAAGAAAAGATGTTCTTGAATTTGGGTTTTGTTCTTGTTCATGAAAATTTGAAACTGAAATGTGGGTTTTGGTTAGGGGATGATGATGATGGTTGAAGGCGGTCATGTTCTTGAAGATCTGGGTTTGAAGATGATGTGTTCTTGAAGATGATGATGTTTTGTTGAAAATCTGGGGTTAGAATATGATGATGTGCAGATGATCGAAATTAGATTTAAAGGGGATCAGAAATTATAAAAATACCTATCATATGACTTGCATGTAACAAATAATTAACCAGGGTAAGACATGGAGTTAGACTCAGGGGCCAAAATAGTTAGTTATAGAGACCATGGGGGCACAAATGTTAAAAAATCATATTTTGAACCAATATAGTAAAAGTGATATAACCACAGGGGCCAAAATCGTAATTTACTCTTTAAACAAATATGATAGTAAAGTTTTGTTTATTGTTATCACATTCACAATAATTATTCTATTACTATTTTTTAGGGTTATTGGATTTTATCACCCCTAACTATTGATTATTAGCCGCTGCAACCCCCAATTATCACTTTGACGCCCGCCACCCCTAACTTAACACTTAGTTTGTTCTGTCACCATGTCGTTAACTAATCACTAACTTTTGAGCTTGTTACTATACTTTTCGGGGTGTCCAAAGATCACTAAAACCTTCCTAAGATCCCTATGACACCCCCAAAAGTATAAAAATAGGATCAAAAGTAAGTAATCAGTTAACGACGTGGTGACAGAACACACTAAGTGTTAAGTTGGGGGTGGCAGACGTCAAAGTTATAGTTGAGGGTGGCAGCGGCCAATAGCCAACAGTTGGGGGGTGATAAAATCCAATAATTCATTTTTTAATGTATAAGTTTAACTTTTTTAGGCCCATTTTTATAAAACGAACACTTGAGTTCTCAAAGACGGCTTTACTGCAATTAATATAATGTGTGTGACATTTTTTTTGACATGTTGCTTTTTCTTTTTAAGGGTAATTTAGAAGTAAGTTGCTTTTAATCATTTCATATCATTCGAGGATCAGTGGCGGAGCTTGACCAAAAGTTTCAAGGGGGCGTAAAGTGATGGGACCCAAAAAAAAATTTCCTATCGTTATGTTTCGGGTCGGGTCGGCTATTCGATTCAGGTGGGTCAAATAATAATAGTTCCAAATAAAACTAAAAAAATTCATTCATTCAAAGGACCTGTTCTTGCACATAAAATAACTAAATATTGTATAACAAACAAAAGACCTATATATATATATAGGGGAATGCTAAAATGAGAACCACCTCGAGTTGTAAGAACCGTGAGAACTACACCGTAGGGGGCGCGGTGGACCAAATTTTTTTTTTCATAGACGTAGATGCATGTATAAAAACGCCATTTGTAAAAAAAAATTCAAAAAAAAAAATGTCGTGTGTGTAGTTTTGAGCGGCACAAGTTTGTGTTTACGGGACCCGTAAATCTGGTCGGAAAATTTACGGGTCCCGTAAACACAAACTTGTGTTGATCAAAACTACACCCACGACATTTTTTTTTTGAATTTTTTTTTACAAATGTTGTTTTTATACATGCATCTACGTTTCTGAAAAAAAAAATTGGTCCACCAAGGCCCGGATCAAAAAGTTCTCGCGGTTCTTACAACTCGAGGTGGTTCTCATTTTAGCGTGATCCTATATATATATATATATATATATACATATATATATAGGATTAGGTTCAAACGTGAACAAAATCCCAATAGTGAACTGCGTGAACTGATCTAGGCCCTTGATTTTTATGATCTTGAGATTTTTAGTGAATGGCAAGATAGTAATTATTTGGTTATTTGTTACTATTTAATTAAGTGAATAAGGGTATATGTGTAATTTACATTTTAACTTGATTGCATAAATCTCGTTTATCTCCACATTTAGGTTTCAAAATCCCACACAAATCTCTCTCTCACATATCAGCATCGCCGACATCAACGAAAAGCAGAGGAGACCATCGAAGCCAGCAAGTGCCGGAATTGCACACTTTCTGCTGACCTGGCCGGAAAATCCTAATGCCGATTCACCATTGCCGACATCGATCGATTTAGGGTACGTTTTTTGTTTAGGGATCCGAGGAAGGTGAATGGAAAAAACGTTCACGTGAAGTTATCATAAATTGTTAGTTTTCAAAAGGTTCACGTGATTCACGATTTGAGGTCCAATTTTAAGGGTAATTTAGAAGTAAGTTGCTTTTAATCATTTCATATCATTCGAGGATCAGTGGCGGAGCTTGACCAAAAGTTTCGAGGGGGCGTAAAGTGATGGGACCCAAATTTTTTTTCCTATCGTTATGTTTCGGGTCGGGTCGGCTATTCGATTCAGGTCGGGTCAAATAATAATAGTTCCAAATAAAACTAAAAAAATTCATTCATTCAAAGGACCTGTTGAAATTCTTGATTCTATCAATTGTCTGATATCGAGAATGAAGGTGGTCCAATAAGAGAATAGTATATGGTTTGATCATTTGGATTCAATTAAAGATTGACAGATTATCACGTGCAGCTCAATAACTAGCATTCACAATCAACACTTGGTTCAATGGTCCAATAACTTGTTATATGCTTCTGTGACAAATTTGTTGCCCGTTTGCATTTGTTCATAGTTTTTAGGGATGGGTTTATTTTTGGATTGATTGAATTTGGAGACGATTAAGACTTTTTTTTAATTCCTTTTTTTTGCAGGTTGCTTGGATTTGGTCGGTTTTGTGATTGTTTTTGCATAGTTCTCAATTTTTGCTGCGGTAAGTTTCTGATTTTATTATATGATTAATGTGTATTCCGATTATTGTTATTGTTTTCTAGGGGAAAATGTGATGAAGATTGTACACTTGGTTGTACACATATGTACAATGTGTTTTTTGTTTGTTATGTTCTGTTTTTGAGGCGGGTGTACACATGTGTATTCCGATTTTGCTCTGTTTTTAATGCAATGTATACATATGTATAGCGTCTGTTTTTGTGATATCTTAGATTTTTTTTTTGTGTATTGAATGTGTAAAGTTGTTGATGTACACTTGTGAATTATGCAAAGTATTAGCTGCTGAGTTTTTTGTTCAATTTTTTTTATTTTGCTCTGTTTTTAATGCGAAGTACACATGTGTATTATGATTTTCCTCTGTTTTTAATGTGATGTACACATGTGTATAGCGTCTGTTTTTGTGATATCTCAGAATTTTTTGTGTATTGAATGTGTAAAGTTGTTAATGTACACTTGTGAATTATGCAAAGTATTAGTCGCTGAGTTTTTTTTTTGTTCTATTATAGGAGATGTCGTTAATGAGAAAAGTGGAGATGGAAGGTCGATAAGGATGATTCACGTATGAGGTAGATAAGGATGATTCACATATGTTTGTTTGCTTGGTGGATAAGGATGATTCAGCATACAACGTGGCGAATAGTTGTAAAAGATTATGTTTTTTGTTTTTTCGATTATGTTGGGTTTATTGTTTTTACGAAACTAGAACTTGTAATTATATGTTTTTTTGTTTGGTTTGGAAAACATTATGGAACTTGTAATTTGTTAAATAAAAAATAGTTTTACAGGTACTGTTTCTATGTATGTATTATGTAGCTAATTACACATATGTACGATGCTGAGTACACATGTGTACTATTCTATTTATATCCAAGTACACATGTGTATACCGTTGAAATATGAAGGTTGCGTGGATCTTAAAAATCAAAATTTGAATTCTAGTGATGAAATCTGAAATAAAAATTAAAATTGAAATTTGGTGATTTGCTGTTTGTTTTGATAATTATCTTATTAATAAATAAAACTTAATGTGGATAATGAATTTAAAATAGGAAAGATGTAACTTAATTCAATTATTAAAATAATGATTTAAATCTAATTGTTTTATATAATTACAATCATACCCTTAACAACTAAAAAATGTACGAAGTTGGGAATTACCTAATCGGGGAGAGTTTGCCGCTTGGGGGAAGGGGTGATTTGACCGTTGGGACTTGCTTTCAAACGGCTATATAGTCGTTACAATTAAAAAAAGTTTTTCTTTTTTATAAATCTATATAAACCACACCTGTTTTAAACAAATTCACACAAACCCACATCCTCATTTCTCCAAATCTGTAAATCTCTACCCCTATTTTATTTAAAAATGGTGGAAGAAATACCTATTTTATTCCCGCCCGATAGCAGTGCCACTGATTTATCCGATAGTAGCATAAGGGTTTTTTTTTTTTCCAAAAACTCATCGATGAAGCCGAACTACAAGACACGGGCACGTCTAGTAAGAAATGTTATGTTCGTCGTGGTCGTGAGAGTGGCCACGAAATCCTTATGGCGGATTATTTTGTCGAGGAACCGAATATAACGAAGAAATTTTTCGTCACTGGTTCCGTATGTCAAAAAGCTTGTTTCTAAAAATTGTGAGCGATGTGAAAGCGAATAACCCGTGGTTTGAAGAGGGCGTAGATGTGAGAATGAAGAAGTGTAAACGTTGCAAAAAGTTACATCGGTTATTAAACAACTTGCAACCGGTAACACTCCAGACGTGAACGACGAGTATTTACATATGGCCGAAAGGACTTCCCGTGAGTGCCTAGATTTTTTTTATTTTTAATTTAATGTAATGGTTTTATTTAATTTATTGTACTTTTATTAATTAAGTACTACCTCCGTCCCATTAAAAGTGTCCTATTTTGAATTTTCAAAGTCTTTATTTGTAAACTTTGACCTTAAATAATTTTGTTTGTGTTAGATAATACTTGATGAAAGTTATATGATTTAAGTGTGTTTTACAAGTGTTTTTATCGGGTTAATTTTCATCAAGTTATATATAACACAAAAAATATATAATTAAAGTCAAAGTTTATAAATAAAGACTTTGAAAATTCAAAATAATACACATTTAATGGAACGGAAGGAGTATTTAAAAAAATAGTCTGCCTAATCTCATTTTAGGCATGCTTGGGCAAGAGAGAAGAATAAGAGGAAAAATGACATGGCACAAAATGATTGGGTGGGGGAAAGTTTGCCTAATCTCAATAGACATGTACCCCTTACACTTTTAAATACATCATCATCATCATCATCATACTAAGTAAATCACACCAATAGCAAAGCAAATGTAGGGTTTGAGGATGGTAAGATGTAGACAACCTTACATCTACCTCGTAGGAATAGAGAGACTGCTTCCAGTAAGACCCCCAGCTCAATAGTAGTTTTGCATCAAGCTTTAGACATAAGACACATAACACTCAGCAATCGGGACAAAGACCGATTAGTGCATGTACCCTTTTATCTTTCAGCTATCCACGCTACCACATGATGTTAAATACATTATCCCTAACAAATATTATATATTTATATGTCCTAAAACGACATAGTTTTGAGACAAGAATTTTAATGAGTTGTAACCACTTTTTTACACCATAATAAATTCACATGTTTTGTTCGGTTAGTTTTACCTTTTTGACATAAAGAGTAAAGACGACATAACTTTACAACAGGTGGGGACTAACAGCCAACAACAACACCATCAAGATTCAAAAGTCAAAAACAATTGTTAAGGTACGAAGTTGCTGGAGGTTATACGCTAAATCGAATGCCAGTTGGCAACTCAACAACTGCTTTCTACATTATTATAACCCACTCCACCATACAACTAATATCTTCGTCACTTTCACTATCCTACCCTTGGGTAATTTTTCTACAACTTTCTTAAAGAGATTTTTTATGGTTATGTATATATTTAGCTTTTAAGATTGATAGAAGAGTTATAACTTACAACAACAATATAAAGTAATGGTGAACATTATCACTAATTGAATAGGTAAAACTATTTTAACATGCCTTCGCAAGAATAAAAGGTTTGTAAGAATGTGGAGTTTGGACCAAGAGTTAAGACAAGGCACAGATGTTTGTAACCAAAAACAGGGCCGTTCCAACGTTTTTAGAGGCACTAAGCAAACTACAAAGTCAGGGGCCTATTGGATTGGTATAAGGGAATTGAGATTGAGATTTGAGACATTGAATAACCATAGCGATGATTTTTCCTAATTTCGCTCAATCCGCAATCAGTTTCACATTGGTTACTCAAAAGACGCCGCAAGTAACGAGGGTTGATGTGTTGTGTGCGTGGACAATGCAGACTACTAGTGTAAATCCTAAATCTTGGGTCTAGAAACGTTGTTTAAATGGCAAAAAACAAGTCTAATATATGAAAGGAAATAAAATTGGAGGTCCTTGTTTTTTAGTGGCCCTAGGCCTTAGCCTAGGTTGATAACGGGTCGGCCCTGACCGAAAATAAACTTGAGTCGTGTGATGAACTGCATGACACGTCACCTTTTTTAGCGTTAATAGATCTAGAGAAGAAGATATTTGTACCGTTGAGGAAGAAAGGAGTTCTTGAGTGAAACTAAAATGATGTTTGTTTTGTTATGTATAGAAAATGATTTTTGTTTGAAGATACTAAGTAGAAGCAGAAGGATGCTGGGAGATGAGGTTTGTGTCAATGACTAGCTCTAATACATAAAAACTACATTTTGTGATTAATCTCTTAGAGTAAACCTAGACAAAAGTGAATATTTTAGAATAATCGATGTAACAGAGTAGAAGTAAACATTGTCTTTAAAAATGATTGATAACTAATGGACAATATGTAGTATTCAGTATTAACATGCCAAATGGAAATAAATGCTAATAAATTGAAATGTTAACTCCTAAGTAACTAATTATGTAAAATTGATCTAATATCTTTTCCATTGCTACAAATGAAGTGGTCTATCTCATCCTTCTCACATTCCTCGCTCTTACTTGTCTGTGAAGAAGGATTAACCGCTCCCCCTCTCTCCTTGCCAAGTCAAACTCGCGCGTCTTCCCTTCTCGACCACGTTGGCACATTCCTTCCCCCCACAACGATGGAGAAGGTCTAAATTGTTGTTTGGATAATGCAATCCTTAAAGTTGTTACATGTGCTTTGTAGACGACAAATTGTTTTAAAATCATATGATAAAATAAATTGCACCGCGTTATTAAACATGTCACGAATTATGTTTTTATTAAACTCATGTTAAGTTAATAACCTTATTTGATAGTTTGTTAGGGTAATTTTGCGATAAAATATTTATCTTTTTTACGAAATATGTGATTCAACATACTGTGAAGTATTATTCTAAAGTGCCAGCTGAAATACGTAAATGGACCCTTTCTTTCC
>JARYGA010018660.1:0-88199 GCA_030545235.1 Helianthus tuberosus | reverse complement strand
AAAATATCATCTTTGTTAAAATATAAGCATAATGACTTTTTGTGAAGTCTTGGATTTAATAATGTAAAATGAAGTTAAGAAAATTATAAGGTATTTCTAGATGGTCAAGGTATTAAGAGTTTACAAGTAAAATGGCTAAGGAGTCGGATGGGGATGGTGGGTCAAGAGCCGGCCATCCAAGTTCTCGTCGACGCACCCGCCGCAACGCGCGGGCATTCCCACTAGTATCTATAAAAGGAAAAGTCATGTACAAGAATGTAATTTTACATCATGTACAATATTGAAAGCAGCATATACAACACTTTGTAAGCAGAGAAAATAGGAAAATATTTTGGTATTTTAAGACGCTACAAGGGTAGCCTAGGGATTTCACTCACATATTGAATGCTTCAGTTTCAGATGAGAACCGTCGCCCCATTCAATCCAATAGATTTTATAGGAAGCATATCAGACGACGGTGATGAAGAGATTCCAACTCCGAATCCATCAAACAGATTTGGTGATTTTAGCAACCCTCTTTGAAGACATCGACATCCAATTTTGGTGGTTTCATCAAAAGCCGGCAAAGGATTGAAGACTTCGACATCTAATCTATCTAATCTGAATGTGATTCAATCCGCTGTGAAGCCCCTTGTAAACGCCGCTCACACAAAATCGATGTTTTTAGGGTTCATGTGAGTTCTTCTTTCAACTGAACCCTTTTTTTGGTTTTTTCCGTTGTTTTATGAGTTCTGGTACAATTTTTTCCCAAATTTTATGAATAGTTAAAGAGTTTTGGTAGTCTGATGAGAAGTTTAGCATCTTCTTATATGTTGCTGGTGATTCATCAAGTCTAAAGTCTTACTTAACTGTGAACGCATCGGTAACCCCTTCATATTTTCAATACGTGGTTTCGATTGTGTTAAGTTGCAGGTTGCATTAGCTATTACAAGTGAAGATCTCCAGGAAAGATCTAAAGCCTCTTAGAACATCGGTAATCCCCTTTTTGGTTTTTTCCGTTGTTTTATGAGTTCTGGTACATTTTATCTTATTTTGGCATATTTTTGTATTGGATATATGTCTCTTTTTGTTGCACACCTTCTGTTTGATAAAATGCCTCTTAGAACATGGTTTCTTATGAAATTGGATCTTGATTGTTTTTCTGATGGCTGTTGTGATTATTTCTTGCTTTCTTGTTGGTACATAAGTTGTTGGTGTTTGCTTATTGTATTATTAAGTCTTGATGTATTGTTTTCTTGATTAAAGTTTGTGATTATTTTGATTCTTTTGTTGATTGCAGGTTAATAGGAAGATAAGTTTGGTGTATGGTGGTGGAAGTATTGGTCTAATGGGTATGATAGCTCAGAGAGTTTTCGATGGAGGTTGCCGAGTTCTTGGGTAATATACACAATACACTAACAACAATTCTTATTTTTTGTGCTATAAACGGATCAAATCGCCTCCCCCTTTAAGAAACAATTGATCTCCTGTTTGAGAATATTAAAACCCCTTTCTTCTTAGTTACAACATTTAATTACTTTCATATACCTAATGAATTTGCAAACTCAAAACACTTGCAGGTTCTGTATTTGTATTATTTTGTAAAACTGTGTAAATTCCCTTGAGCTATAATAGCATGAGGTATATAGCCTACCCTTCCTCCTTGAATGATACGATTCATCTTCATCTTTTAAAACATGTATTCGGTATACAATACTATACATTAAACGAAGTTGATTTTGGGTTTCATACTTTAAACCAAGATGGTGAAACGGTCTCAATTCTAACATCATGTTGTCCATATAACTCTGCAGTTGTCCATATATTCTGGCTAACTCAATGGCTTCCGATCACTGGCTACAAACTCATGAGATTAAACCTTCAATTGTTTGTCTTCACTTCGATCTAAAGGTATAATTTCTAACCTTAGTTAGCCTTTTTACTAAATACTACCTCTCTCGATGTTATTATCTGTTGACTAAACCCTAATTGAATCATAAATGAGAAGATGAGTAGAAACTGTGGGTTAGTGATAGACTGTCGTCGGGTCTATGCAAAAACCTAAAATTACATATAGACAGGGTAAGTCAGGTATCGAATCCAGAGGAGCATGTGGTCAGTGTAATACCATTTAACTAATCTAAACTTACTTTATGAAATTTGCTAGTTTATCTATTTTTGTAATTTTTATGAATAAGTATTGTGAAAATGAAAAAAACAATGATAGGAACGTGACCACTCCGGGATTCAGATTCTGTAAACACCTAATAATCTAATTATTGTTTATTTGGATGCCACTGATTAAATGGTAAATCTGTCACATAAACCAATTACCTATACAAGATCCTAGCATAATACCAATTGATCAGAGAGATATTAACCGCAAGCATAAATAATTATTCAATCAGCAAAGGCACAATTAGATTCAACATAAATACGTCTCTGGTTATCACCAGGATTTGTCTGTCACACAAATTGTATATATGTAAATGCAATTCGGTCAACACCTAATTACAATCTAATTCTCAAACAAACAAAACTAAATTAAAAGTGAAATACAAGAATCATCACCCGGAGTGTTCACTGGAGGGTTAACCGATCATGGCAGGTTGTTGATCTTCAGAGGCTCCAACCATAGTTGAAACCCCTTTCTTTCGTCTGAGCTCTCCCTCCTTTTAGAATGAATTGAGAACTCCCTTTTATAATAATCATGTTCCTCCCCTTTAATAAATAATAATCATCCCTTTTTTGAATATTGTGGCCCCCTGTCCTTTAATATGGCTGCCCATAATATCGATGATATGTGATGATAGAGTATTCAATGTTTTCCCACATAAATCATGATGATGCCCTCCTTTTCTATGTGAATTCACATCATATGGTGATGAGAATTAATTATCTTCATAAAGAGAAGTGACAAAAAAGTCTTTTGGCTGCCAAGAAAAACTCCCAAGGCCACGTGATGTGTTTGACTTTTGGTGCCTACCCCGTCAATATTGATGATCAATATTATGTTTATGATTATTAAAATAATCCACCAAAACCATACCCTCCTATGCACGTGTGCTGCTTCCAATTTGTGTATGGAATAAAATAATTAATCAAAGTGGAATTTTAGCCAATGATGTGTGTTGAAAATTAATGTGCACCCAATAATTCCTCCCATGTGCATTGTCTTTGTAATTTCCATAAGCTAACCGTAACTTATGTTTACAACCGTAGGCAACGGTTTGGACTTTCTGTTAGTTTCATGCACGCCATTCCGTAAGTCACATTTGATGTCCGTAAGCTACCTTCACATGGCTACTAACACCTTTCACTATGTTTATCATCCACGGGCGTTCCACATCATCTTTAAGCACTTTAACTTCGCCATATTGCGCGTTTTATCTGTGAAACCATAAGTACTCGTAGTTATCACATTCAATATATATAATCACTAAAAATGTAATAAAACATACAATATAAACACTTTAACACCCGGGTTTCACCCTCTCCATCACATCCCCACACTTGTCTTTTGCTTGCCCTCAAGCAAATCTGTTTTTCACTTTCACGTGGGTCGAACAATGAATACACTTCCCATTCCCGAGACAAAGGTTAAGATCTATTGTCATACAAAAGTTCAAACCTTTTACAATTTACAACATATTTAACGATAACGTGAACTATCACATATACAATGGTTATCCAAGATTAACCCGCCCGTAAAACTAACAAGTCATGCATATCCCTCACAATGTTCTCTCTACTCGGCTTATAGTTTGGCTAACATGTATAATGTATTAGCACTTCAACAATTAATCGCTCAACACCGATTAGAACACGTACCCGCATATGCTTGCAACTCAGTCATTCTCCACCACCGATCACGAATACTAAGCACAAGTCATAAGGTCTTTGAACGGGTTGTAACGGGGATAGGGTTAAGGGTAGGAAATAAGATATTTTTAAGTGGCTAAGGTGAAAAAAAAAATCGATTTTTATTACAAACGACTACTCTAAACAAAGCTAACTATAAACATCAACTACGAGGCAACGATTTTT
Source organism: Helianthus tuberosus (assembly GCA_030545235.1). Lineage (NCBI taxonomy): Eukaryota > Viridiplantae > Streptophyta > Magnoliopsida > Asterales > Asteraceae > Helianthus > Helianthus tuberosus. Next base: position 84,173 of record JARYGA010018660.1, on the reverse strand, counting down.
TTTTTCGCCCTTTTATTCAACAACTAATAACTCATATTTTTGTATTTTCTCAACGATTTTCTATTCTCTTTTTTTTTTCGCAACATTTTCTGATTGATTTTTTTTTTTTTTTTTTACAAACACAACTATACAAACAAATAATCCTACAATCGAATTTTCATCACACGGGTTTAAAAAAAAAGGTTTAACAGTTGTGGGCTAAATGGGTTGGTCAAACGAAAGGATTAGGCTCAAAGTTGGCTACTAAGGGATAATTTTTGGGTAAGGGTATAAGAATGGTGTAAAAGGAAAAAGGTTCACCTAATGCCTTAATCATTCTCGTGCTCGTATTCGGTCTATGGTCTTGAACGTATCAAAAGTTGCAAGTTCTACAATACGCGACTAATGGTCCACTCAAACAACGAATATGTAAATGTAAATCTATGATATATATAAGTGGCTCAAAACCTCACGTATAAGGGTATGATATGTGATATGCATCAAATGCTAGTTCCTTAGGCGAATTATTCCCAAATAACCACCCGCTAAATATCCTTCATGTTATTAATTTGAACTTGACCATGACAAAAGACCAAATGGGTTGTGCCATCCCTCGTTTACTTAGTTACTTGTGCTTTTAAGATTGCTTTTGAAACAAGGAACTTTTGAAAAAAAAAAAATTTGAAATTTTCCCTCATCCCCACACTTGAGGTAAACATTGTCCTCAATGTGTAGTATTTAAATGAACGGGTCAAAATCGAAAACTTTTACTACTCCCCCATCCCCACACTTGAGGTAAACATTGTCCTCAATGTGTAAGAACTAGAGTTTTAAAACGCACAAGGGATGTGACACGGCTATCCTTCCCAAAATTTCACCCCGAAAAGAAAAAAAGAGTAAAATGCACGGATAGTCCCTGTGGTTTTGTAAAGTTTCACCTATAGTCCCCAGATTTTGGAAATTACACTCATAGTCCCTGTGGTTTGACAGTTTGTTACGCGGATAGTCCCTGGAGTGGATGGGGGTTAGTTTTCTCAGTTAAGTTGGTGTGAAATGACAAAATTGCCCTTATTGATAAAATACAAGAAATAATAAAATTAATAAATACATGGGCCCCACCTTTTTTTATATATTAAATTAAATAAATGTATATTAAATTAAGGAAAAAACACATCCCTCCTCCCAAGACCCAAAGTTACCGACTGTATACGCCGACATCCGTGCAATTCCGGTCACCTCTTCCGGATAGCCACCTCCGTTCATCTCCAACCCCCTTCATTAAATAACTAATGATTTCATAGATAGGGAAGATTTCCAGTTATAATTTTGTTAGCCGATTTGAGGTTGAATCGTTTATCACCACTATCGATCGCCTGTCTGCCATTAATCTCTTACAACAAATCTTCCTCTTCATCTTTTTCATTAAGCCCCTCCATTTACGCCCTCACAATTCCATCTTCTTCGTTACCCGTCTGCCACAACTGTAAACCTGCAACTCGGTTGAATGTTGGGCTAATAATCAACTTCACATTTATCATTATTACCTCCGGTTAATTTCAAATCTTTTGGTGATTCATGTTGGAGGCTAGGTACTGAAATTGAATCCAGTTCTAATGGGCTCGATTCATAAATCTTTTTGACTTTTTTGAATTTCTTGGGTACCTTGCTGGAGGTGGCGAGTCCTTTTTGGTTCAAAAACCCTTTTCGTCATCATCATCGAACAGATTTGATGACTCAATGTTTGTGGCCTGTTTTAAAAGAGAAGCTTCTCTTTTTTAGAGATTTGAACATTGGTTTCGTTCACTGTGGTTTACTGGCAACCATTTAATTGTTCGTCAGATTGTAAAATAAGTACCCAGATCATAAATATTATGTGAACTAGAAGAATTAACAAAGATGGTTCTAGATAATTAGACAATGGTGGAAGATGGAGGAGGAAGATGGGGTGGTTGTAGGTGGCCCCACTTATGTTTAATTTTGTTTAAGTAAGGGCAATTTAGTCATTTCATACTCACTTAACAAAGAAAACTAACCCCCATCCACTCCAGGGACTATCCGCGTAACAAACTGTCAAACCACAGGGACTATGAGTGTAATTTCCAAAATCTGGGGACTATAGGTGAAACTTTGCAAAACCACAGGGACTATCCGTGCATTTTACTCAGAAAAAAAATACAAAATACAAACCACTTATTACTAAACTAATAATCAAGGTAAAATGGAAACGCATGCACCTGATTTTGTCGCTTGATGCCCATATCTTCTTTTCTTCATAAAAACGGTTGTCTCGCGAACATCATGTACCTACAAATTCTAACCCTTATGTAGAAGCATGCTTCTCACAACCACCAAAATTTGTTAGTTACCTAGTTCTACCATTTTTATGAAAATATTACCAAGCAATGTGTTATTTTACCTTTATTTTTGTGAGAAAAAAAATATAATAAGTTACAACAATAACAATCCTAACTCACTTTCGTAGGAATCACGGCGACATTTAGCATATGCACGCAAGCCCTTTAAACCTCCCGATAGCTCGGGAGGACGAGTAGGTCTCATGAGGGTTATATAGGGAACACACCCACAACGTTCATTTAACTACTAAAAGGTCTCCCTAGCCCTTTTTTTTATTTTATTTTTTTATTTTATTAAAGTTAAAGTTATTATTATTTTATTATTATTTAAAGTTAAAGTTATTATTATTTTATTATTATTATAATTAAAGTTAAAGTTATTATTATTTTATTATTATTATTATTTAAAGTTAAAGTTAAAGTTATTATTATTTTATTATTATTATTATTATTTTCTTTCAAGTGTCGATTTTTTTTTTTTTTTTTTTTTTTGAGGGGGATTTCTAAATAACCTAAAATTGCAAATTAAATAAAAAACTAATTAAACAGAACAGGCAAAACACGAAATAAATAAAACAAACAGGAAACTTACTAGAAACAAATTGGAAACACAATAATTATACTACTTTTTTTTTATATATATATATTTTTGTGGTTTTGTAAATTTTTTTAATTTTCTCTTCTTTTTTTTTCGAAAAAAATAAAAAAAATCAAATAAACAATATAACACTAAGCGCACTAGCTCCCCGGCAACGGCGCCATTTTGATAGACTGTCGTCGGGTCTATGCAAAAACCTAAAATTACCTATAGACAGGGTAAGTCAGGTATCGAATCCAGAGGAGCATGTGGTCAGTGTAATACCATTTAACTAATCTAAACTTACTTTATGAAATTTGCTAGTTTATCTATTTTTGTAATTTTTATGAATAAGTATTGTGAAAATGAAAAAAACAATGATAGGAACGTGACCACTCCGGGATTCAGATTCTGTAAACACCTAATAATCTAATTATTGTTTATTTGGATGTCACTGATTAAATGGTAAATCTGTCACATAAACCAATTACCTATACAAGATCCTAGCATAATACCAATTGATCAGAGAGATATTAACCGCAAGCATAAATAATTATTCAATCAGCAAAGGCACAATTAGATTCAACATAAATACGTCTCTGGTTATCACCAGGATTTGTCTGTCACACAAATTGTATATATGTAAATGCAATTCGGTCAACACCTAATTACAATCTAATTCTCAAACAAACAAAACTAAATTAAAAGTGAAATACAAGAATCATCACCCGGAGTGTTCACTGGAGGGTTAACCGATCATGGCAGGTTGTTGATCTTCAGAGGCTCCAACCATAGTTGAAACCCCTTTCTTTCGTCTGAGCTCTCCCTCCTTTTAGAATGAATTGAGAACTCCCTTTTATAATAATCATGTTCCTCCCCTTTAATAAATAATAATCATCCCTTTTTTGAATATTGTGGCCCCCTGTCCTTTAATATGGCTGCCCATAATATCGATGATATGTGATGATAGAGTATTCAATGTTTTCCCACATAAATCATGATGATGCCCTCCTTTTCTATGTGAATTCACATCATATGGTGATGAGAATTAATTATCTTCATAAAGAGAAGTGACAAAAAAGTCTTTTGGCTGCCAAGAAAAACTCCCAAGGCCACGTGATGTGTTTGACTTTTGGTGCCTACCCCGTCAATATTGATGATCAATATTATGTTTATGATTATTAAAATAATCCACCAAAACCATACCCTCCTATGCACGTGTGCTGCTTCCAATTTGTGTATGGAATAAAATAATTAATCAAAGTGGAATTTTAGCCAATGATGTGTGTTGAAAATTAATGTGCACCCAATAATTCCTCCCATGTGCATTGTCTTTGTAATTTCCATAAGCTAACCGTAACTTATGTTTACAACCGTAGGCAACGGTTTGGACTTTCTGTTAGTTTCATGCACGCCATTCCGTAAGTCACATTTGATGTCCGTAAGCTACCTTCACATGGCTACTAACACCTTTCACTATGTTTATCATCCACGGGCGTTCCACATCATCTTTAAGCACTTTAACTTCGCCATATTGCGCGTTTTATCTGTGAAACCATAAGTACTCGTAGTTATCACATTCAATATATATAATCACTAAAAATGTAATAAAACATACAATATAAACACTTTAACACCCGGGTTTCACCCTCTCCATCAGTTAGCAATACAAGTAAATGAATATATTCGACTTACAGGTTAACATTCATGAGTTTTTTGTCGAAATGTTACAGATGTTTTTGTCTTGACAACATTTGTTAATGCTGGATAAAGTCATTGCTGAATAATTCCATGGTTACGGTTTTTATCATCCAATGCTGGATGAAGTCATCCAATATCCCAAGCAGCATCAACTTCGAGTGCAAGTATGCAGTTCTTGAAACAAAGAGATTTGTTATATATTTAGATTAATGTTTCTAGAAAATAAAACTTTTTTGATTAATGTTTAGATGTTATATACAATAACAAAACCCCCATTGTTTTATACATATATGTAGAGAAAAAGAAGTTGTTTTGTACATATTAATCACCTACATTCAGTCGGCTTCCAATTTCATAGTTGGCTGATAATTCTTAAGCATTTGGTTAATAATTACAATGGCGCCACTGCATTGTGTTTTGGTCACCAGTGGTGTCGGTAATATTTGGAATCACTAACTCTTGCAACTATTGTTAGGCTGTTAGGAAAGTAATAGTTGTTAATAGTTATTCTATGCGCTAACTGATTAATTGATCTGGTATAGGATGTTTTTTTATAATAAATGTAAATAGTATAAACTGGTTTTCTATAAGCTACAATCCATAAAGTATAAATAAATTGGGTAATTTCTTAGGTTCACCTAACCTACAACGGTTTTTGTTTTAGCTTATGGGTACATATTGTTTGAGACTTGGAGGTACATCAAACTTTAATAATGTTTGGTGCCAGACATTTAGACATTTAGACGGAAAGAATTTGCTGCAGTTTTCTATTTGGGTTTAAGTATACTTTAACTGATCAAAATTTTGACCCGTTAAACATGACCCAAAGCGATCCATTTATAAGTGAATGGGTTAAATTGTTACAAAATGATTCAATTTTTTAGTAGGCCGTAAAAAATATTCAGTTTTGCTTCCATGACCATTTCAACCCGTACCTTATATTAAATATAATTTGTGTGAATAATAGGCTTGTTTATGCTGGGCAACCAGCTCAAGCTTGATAAGTGAAGCTGTGGCTCCGACTCATTTAAAAAACAAGCTTATTTTTAGGCATGAGCTCGGGCTCTAGCTTGTTTAAGCTCGGCTTGATTCGAGCTTTCAACGAGCCGATCTCGAGTACTTTACATACGGTTTGGCTCGTTGACACCTCTAATGTTAACCAACCAGCTTATAGGTGACTCGCCGGCTAATGTTTTATCTTCATGTTTATGAATTTGAGCTAATTTGCATGCACAAGTTATCGTCATTCTTTTTTTGGTTTAACTTTAAATGCTTATATTATACTTTTTTTGGTTTAGCTTTAAATGCTTATATTATACTTTTTTTGTTGACTAACTTTGAAATCAAGTGGTGGTGGTGGCAAGGGTACTGGGGAAAAACTCCTTGACACTGATGGTGAACCTCATATTGATCGTGATTACCCAAATTACGATAATGGTGAGGTATTAACAAATTATCTGCCAGATTCGATTCATGTTTTGAAGTTTTTTTTATGTAGCGTACACATGAGTGGCTATATGTTTATGAAATTTTAGGAGCCGTTTCTGGCCCGTTAGATGAATACAAAAGAAAAGTGGCATTCATCATTGATGAATACTTCTCCACTGGTGATGCGGATTTAGCTATATCTGAACTCAGGGAACTCGGGTCAGCTGATTACCATCCTTCATTAAGAGACTTGTGTCAATGGCCATGGACAGGCATGATATGGAGAAAGAAATGGCCTCGGTTCTTCTTTCAACTCTATATTCTGATGTCATCAGCTCTACACAAATCAAGCAAGGTTTTTTATGCTTCTGGACTCTACTTTATTTGTTGCTCGTGCTGTTGTTGATGATATTTTCTCCCTAGCCTGTGACCCAAGCCAAAAAATCACTATCAGAATCATTAAAAGGGTTTGAAGTTCATCAAACTGCTGAACAAAGCTAAATCTCGGCTCCACATCATTAAAAGGTACAAGAAATGATGATTTAGAAACACCTGAGATGAGACACTGGTATATAATCTTTGTGTTAAAACAGCAATAATCTTGCATCCCTTCCATGGTTGGCTTGTTTCTTACGAGCTCGGCTCGATTTAAGCTTTGTTTTTATAGCTCAAGCTCGGATCATTTAATAATTGTTAATTAATTTATATTAGTTAGGATCTTTATTTCATATATAAGTTAGTTATTTTTTCATGATATTATAAATAGTATTTGTTATTATCTAAATATATATTTGATATATTAATTAAAGTTATATAAATAGTGGGCTCGTATAAGCTAGCGAGACGGCTTGAGCTCGATAAGTGAAGCTCGGGATCATTTCCTAAACGAGCTCGTTTTTAGGCTCGGGCTCAAGTTCGAGCCGGTTTAAGCTCGAGCTCGTTTAAGCTCGGCTCGTTTCGAGCTATTTTTTTAGCCAAGCTCGAGTAGGTATGCTCATTTGCACCTCTAATAGGTGCCATTTTTTACCTGTGTTATTATGCACGAGTCAATTCCGATTATGTAACAAATCAAAAGGTTCAAATAAAAAACTAAAAGATGTCGTTTTATAGTGCTATATTAAAAAAGCATTCCTTAATCAAATCATTAAGTTGTTATAACCAAACGCTAGAAAATGGGCGAAAAAATGTATTTACATGATATAACACAACTCGGCCTGGGCAGCACTCCTATTTTAACCATAATCCATTGACCCGTTAATTGCCTAATTAGCTAGGGGAGTAGTTCTACCACGTTAAGAAATATGCATACACCATCTTGCACATGTGTATGTATCTTTTGATGTATTCATGAACAAACTTTATGGAAACAGGAAAATCGCTTACAGAGGTTCAAGTTGCCCGAGCCTATAGTGTGCGTTGGTGGTTTTTTGCAAATTGAGCTCTTAGGTAGGGTTCAGGTAGAAGCAACAGATGGAAAATGCTCTATATGGTCAGTATATTTTCTTAATATAGTTTAATTAATAGCTCATGCCATAAATTGTCCGAGTAGTTGGTAAAATCACTCTTTCTACCAATTTTTACCTGCATTTAGTGCCAAGTTTTCTAAATCGTCCAATGACATGTCTCTGAAATATGATGCTAAGGAATTCAGACTTGCAATGAGAAATGTTTCCAGCGTGATACTTTGCTTGGTACATGACTTTATACAAATGCCACATGGAACAATGTGTATTTCTTTTGTTTATGAACTTTTTAAGCCTTGATTTTGATTGAACTTGAAGGTTTACATGTATTAATAAGTTGGTGATATTGATTTTAATCTAAGTGTTTATTTTTAATTTAGTCTTTACAAAACCAGACAAATTGGTCAGATTTAGGAATTTGATACTTTCATTACACATTTAAATGGATAAACCTTTTTGTATAAGTAGATATAATATTTGTATAAGGTTGTACAATGACCTCCCATGACATCCTTCACTTTCTCGGACCACCTGATTGCCTAATGGGTATCATGTTCCCGCCACATATTGTCGACCAATGCAATATTATTAACTCCGCTGCAACGCGCGGGTTCCCCACTAGTATATTAAAAAGGAGAAGTGATGTACAAAGTTGTAATTTTACATAACGTACAAACTTTACAACAATATGTACAAGAAAATAAAGCCTTTGAAATTGCATCTTTTCCAAAATTTTAAGACACCTAAGGGTGTTTTAGGGATTTCATCCATGGAATAACCCTAAAATTAACTCCAGGCAATTGGAATTTTTTCTTCTCCTCACGACCCTCTGTCTTTGTTATCATCGTTTGGACTTTGGAGGCCATGAAATAGCGAGAACAAAGAGAAGGGACAGAGCGTAGACCTCTGGTAATTGTTCGTGGAGCCCTAATTTCTTCTCCATCTTCCACCGACTCAGGTAAGTAACTCTATACTCGATCTACTCCACCCTACATATCACATGTTAAACTGATGTTGAAATTAGGGATTTGATTTACTATGCAGATATAACGAAAAAGAGAATTGATTATTGTTGTATGTTATAAAATGTTGTTGCAGGTTTATCAATCGGAGTAAAGTGAGAAATCCGAAGAGGTTTTTCATCTTCTTTGTACATGCTTCTATCATGGTATGATGTTTATGGCATCCTTATCTTCTCATTAGATTCGATTTGATCTCTTTATGTGAATTTTTACTTGATTAATTTATCTTTATAATAATTAAACTTGATTAGCATGCTGTGATATAAACTTGATTAATTCGCTATAACCGACTTAGGGTCAGATTTGACCACACACATTAAGATGAAAAAAAACATAGAAAGAGTGTATTGTATTCTCCACAGATTTATGACTGCTATATCCAACACTAACTGAAAACGAGTGGCGTGGATTTGTAAATTGTCCTACTCGCTGAACCCACTTTATCCATTACTTTTATAGCAAAGTAGTTTCCTGTTCTGATCAACTCACTCAGAAAGATAAAGACTTCCATTATGCCCACACCCCAATCTTTTCATCTGTGTAAAATGTTTCAATCCTACCAAGCACGCACTCGAAAATTCACTAACTTCTGTGCTGGTGAAGGCTTGAAGCTTTCTTTCGCTTCTATAAAATATGTATTTGAACACATTGTTTTGTGGGGCTGGGCTTAGGTGGAACCCATTTGGATCCATAATCTTATGATCAAAGCGCCCGTTATCGGTTCGAACACGGGTCTCATTCAGTTCAACATGTTTTAAGCTGACTATTTCACAATCCGACCCATTTGGAGTGTAGTTGTAAGTGGTTTTGTAGGAAATTTGTGAACTGCAAACAGAATTCGTGCCTCTGATATGCGATGAAGATTGAGATTTTGCAGGTTGGTTAAAGGCTCACATTGACGTTTGGAAAGTCAAATATACAATTAATAGAAAGTCAAATATGTGAGATACAGTTTGGAAGCTGAGTATGCTGGAGACTATGAAAAGCAATTACAATTTGACTCCATGGACGTTTCAAATTGACCTAAAAAGGAAAAGGAGGAAAACCATTATGTATGTAACATTTACTAGAATTCTTTTTGTGTTTTGCTGCTTGTGACTAAATTATCTTATGTTGTTGCAGGGATCCACATTTGAGCATCGTTGGCAACTATTTACGAGCACAACTTTACGTTAAAACATGTATTCTTGCTTTCCCGGGACATGTTTTGAGAAAGGAATAGGCTTGTTTTGGGTATGTGCATTGACCATTGTAACTTTATAGTTTATTTGTAATACATCTTGTCACATATGGTCGTTATGATCTAAAGGATAGGGGTTGTATTATTCCAGATTTATGTCGAGGTTTCGCTAGAGACGGCACCTCAATACAGTTTTGGAGTGATAAATGGGTTATAGACGAACCACTACAGGTACTACTCCTTAATATTTATTTGCTAGAGAAACGGAAAAATGTTACTGTAGCAGATAGAGTGGGCTGTGCAAATGGGGTCACGGTTTTCAACATGGAGTGGATTAGAAGACCTGGGTCTCATATTGAAAAGATGGAGCTGGAAGCCCTTTTGGCTCTGATGGCAGATGTGCGTGTGACAAACGGAAGGGATAAATGGGTTTGGGGGCTAGAACAAGCAAGAATTTGTGTGACCCAGGGCGTGTCCTCCCGAGATGGAGAGAGCCAGCGGTAAAGGGTGTCAATTCGGAGAATACATCTTCCAACACTATCCACTATTCTGATTCAGAATACTCAGAGGTTGACTACGATATAACGGAGGAACAACGTCGTATTATTCGGAGGGCTATCGTGAAGTTTAAATGTGTTAAAGCGGAGGATACAAAAAATTGGTCGCCTGGAGAGTGGGAATACTTCTGGGATCAATGTGACGCGCTTGGGTTGGATCATAATTTTGTGATCGAAGATGTTGGTTTGGACACGAGTGGTACTGCAAAATTCTTGACCAGCCAACTGAAAGGGGGTAAATTCTTCGACCCAGTGATTGCCAAACCTCCCTCGCGTAAGTAATTATGTCTGGTGCTTTTTCTGCGAGAGTTGGCTGCTGTTTGTTTGTTCGTTTTGGTTTCTTTTTGATGACCAGGTGCTGTTATGTTCATAAGCTGCTGATGTTTGGTTCCTTTACTCTTCTAGTTTTTGGTAAATTGAAATATATAGTGCTCAGCTCTCTTTCAGAATTTGTCCTCGGAATTTTGTCTACTGAATTGGGTCTGGGTGTTATTAGCCTTTTTTGCTCCGGGTTAGTCCAGGTCTGAGTTTAGATCAGCACCGGGTTCAGGTTTGTTTGGGTTTTGTTTTGTCGGCTATGGGTTTTTCGCCCTCTTAGCTGTTGGCCGCTTATATGGGGTTATAATGTTTTGTTTTTTCGTTGCTTGATAGTTTGGTTTTTTTTGGTAGAAAAATATTTATCCTACTAGTCTCATTGTAATAGGTTTAGTAGGTTAGTATTTTTCTCGTTGTAGGGGTTCCCGAAGCCTGTTTCGGTGTGTCCTCTTTTAGGAGTTGCGGGGGTATGCCCCTTTAAACCTGTAACACATTTTTTTGGAATATATTTGCCGGGCGAAAGCTCATTTACCCAAAAAAAAAAGCTGGTAACTTCACTGTGCGCAGCCTTCGGTCCCAAATCCAAACCAGCTCGTTTGCAAATTCTGGAATTGACTTCGACTGGAACAATTGGTGCCCCACTAAAGTAAACTTTTTGTGTTGGAGGGTGTTTTTGAATCGGATCCCTTCGCTTGTGGAGCTGGAAAAGAGAAATGTGCAAATCGGGTTGAGACCTTGTCGTGTGTGCGATCTGGACGATGAGTCGGCAGACCATCTGTTCGTATCATGCGGCATTGCGCAGGCTGTTTGGGATCAGGTATTATTATTATAATCGTTATTATTATTATTATTATTATTATTATTATTATTATTATTATTATTATTATTATTATTATTATGCAATTCTAATAATTTGTATTTTTCGAATCACACATTTTACTCCTCATTAAGAACGTGGTAAAATCTCAAGTTTCCTGAACATTTTAATTATTATCTTATATATGCAGGCATACACACCAGAAACACCCGATGATGCCACAAGAAAACTCTCACGAACAATGCTTGGTGGTGGAAGTGAAGATCTTGCATCTTCAAACATGACTCTAATGAAAATATTTGGTGATTTCCAAAATCACAAACCCGAAGAATGCAACGTTCGTTTCAGTGTCACATGCTGGTTCAAACTATGCTTTCTAATGGAGTTGCATTAGGGATTCTTGTTGATACAACAAAACGTTGCGAGGTGCTAAAGTTTTTACTTATGTTGCTGCATTATTTTCTGAATATTTTGCTATTATTGTCGTTATATAAGTGTATTTTTTTAAATATATTCAACAGATCGATCTGGGTAAAGAATCAACAGCAAAGCTAATTGCCTCTTCACCCGGTCCTGTGATTACATTTGGTCCATTTGCTTCAGCACCAGTGTTTTGAGTACATCATTGTCACTCGCAATTGGTAATCTTCCAACTGTTAATGAAATATGATTATAGTTTGGATAAATTACACTTTTCGTCCTTTATGTTTGTATCAAATTACAACGGATAGCCTTTAACTTCAATAATTACACTCACAATCTTTTATTTGCAAAACTCATTACACCATAGGTCCATTGTTACTAACCAGGTTAAAATTTTCAGTTAAGTTTATTCACTTAAGGGTATTATGGTCAATTCATATTTTTATTTAAATGCTTAATCCATAAAACCAAAAAAAAATTATATACACACATCTTCTTCCCCAATTTTCTAACTCTAAAACCTAACCACCACATACCACCTCATCCTGCCGCCACCCTACCCCAAAAATCAACAACAAACACCCTACCTGAAGATAGATAATTTTGTTGACAAAAGGTGATTTTTTTAATGTTGTTAGTGCCGGATATATCTACGGGTTATGGTTGCTTTGCCGCAAGTGGTGTTGCGAGAAAGAAGACGGCAGGTGGTTGAGGTAGCAGGTGGTGGGGGTGGTGGCTGGTGGCTGGTGGTGGAGAACGCAGATCCGGCGACCGGAGAACATAATTAGTAGGGTGTTGTTGAATATAAATTTAGATCATATCTACTTTATATTCTCTTGTCAATCTCTGCAATGAACAATCCCTCATTTCTTTTTTACCTTTGACCGTGCACCTCCCCTTTTTTGTTCCTGTTGCCATTGCAAATCAAACAAATAGAACCTAAATCTATCATAAACATCAACTAAACCCATATTAAACCAAACCCAAATCTCCAAATCTTTCATGTAATATCCAAACTAAACATCATCTAACTTGATTCTCCTTTTCGCAAAACGTCATCTAACTTTCGTTAGGTTTCTGTTTGCTCAAATTTATGGTTTCATTGAGCGATGGCTTCGAAGCGGATCTTGAAGGAGCTCAAGGATCTTCAGAAAGATCCTCCTACCTCTTGCAGCGCCGGTACCGATCTCTTAGATACTCTTTTCGATGCTTTTTTTTACGAACATTTGATTTGATTTCTCGTCTTTTGTGTTGAATCTTTGAACTTGGCTTTGATTTGTTGTTTAAGATCAGAGGGAAAGTGTGTTAGAGAGAGAGAGGGGGGGGGGGAGAAGAGAGAGGCGTGGTTATCAAGATCTGGGTTGGTTGATGATGGCATTTGTGATAGATTAGATTTTTATCAAGTGCAGGACCAATTACAGGTTAAAGGACAAAATTACCCTTATGTGCAGAGCATATTTCATATTTAACTGAAAATTTTAACCTGGTTAATAATAAAGGACCTAGGGTGTAATAAATTTTGCAAATAAAGGATTGTGAGTGTAATTATTGAAGTTAAAGGTTATCCGTTGCAATCTGGTACAAACATAAAGGACGAAAAGTGTAATTTATCCTTATAGTTTTAATTTTAATGGTTTTTATTTAAGATGATGTCTCTGGTATTTTTTTGGTAGGAACTCTTTACTCGCAATTGGTAATCTTCCAACTGGGTCGTCATTTTAAGTTCGAGTGTGTAAATAGGATTTATGACTAGGGTAATGCTACTGTGTGGACTGAACAGCTATACGGTTCTCAGGTATTATGATACTAACGGGAAAGTTAGGTGACGGGTCAAATTGGATTTGGGTCAAAACGGGTTGGGCCGACCCACCAACACTTCTTTGTTCATCTTTTTTACATTGTGTATACTTATTGTTCTTAATATGATTACAAAATGTCAGAAGCTATATATTTTGAATAATTAGATAATTTCCTTGTATTCTACCATTTTGGACAATGTAATTTTATAATTTGAGCGTTATCATCAAGATAATTTGTGGGTAATTACATTGAACTTAAGTCATTTTTTGATCCTTTATATCATAGATGGCAATGTATGAAAGCATGTTAGCAAGCCCGCATCGGACATTAAATGGCGAAGAAGCAGATTATTATTTTGTGCCGGTTCTTGATTCATACATCACAACTCGCGCTGATGATGCACCCCATTTGAGCATGGAGGTATGGAACCATGTGTTTCTTTTTTTTTTTTTTTTCATTTTTTACTTATATTTATGTTAGCGTTTTCACGTTTTTCAGAAACATAGGGGATTAAGAAGCGCTCTCACTCTTGAGTTTTACAAAAAAACACATTACCATATTGTGCAGCAATAACTAAGATATCAATGGTTATAGGATTCTGTTTAAAATATGTTTGTTACCTTTCTACAGAATGATTGGGAACTCGTAAAACGTGGTTGGGATGCTCAACTTCTTGGTGAAGCTCCACACAAATACAGTAACTGTTGGAATTTTAAAGGAGAAAGTTATCTCACAATGACCTAAATTTTGATTCAAATCTTCTAAGAGTATTGTTATCAACATTTTTTTATGTTTATGAGTTGTACTTATTAATTCTTCTGTTGGGGTTTGATACACAATTTGCCTATACAAATTTACTTAGTCCTACCTTTCTTTTTGGAATGGTTAGGGTCAGGGGCGGATCTACGATAGAGGTAAGGGGTAACCGGGGTTACCCCTTGGTCGGAAAAAATTTGGAAAAATTAGTGTAAATTTTGGAAAAATTTGACGTTTTTTCGATTTCGTTATGGCTTATTTATATAAGGTTACCCCTTGGTCGGAATCCTAGATCCGAAGGTTACCCCTTGGTCGGAATCCTAGATCCGCCACTGGTTAGGGTTAAACTTTTTCGTTTAATAGAATAAAAGGTTAGAAACCCGGAATGGGTGGTGGTTCGTAATAGAACCGTAATTGAAACTGATATCAGTCGTGGACACCCGCCGCAACGCGCGGGCATTCCCACTAGTTATAACTTAAAAGGAAAAATTGACATAAGATTTTATGATTAAAATGTAATTGTATTATATACATTTGTGTGTTTTTAAGTAAAAAATTAATTTTAATATATTAATTTGTTAAAAAAACAAAAAATTACAAAATTTGGGTTGAACAGGTCGTGTTCGGGTCAACCCGCGAATATTTGGGTCGTGTTCAGGTTCATACGTATGACACGATTTTCAGGTTCAGGTCGGGTTTGAGTTCGTCTAAAATTTTTGGGTTCAGGTCGGGTTGGACCCGCAAACACGACCAGTTTAACACCCATAATATATCTAATATCTATCAATAAATGAAATAAAAATAGAGATGCCACTACAAAAGCTTCCAATAATAGCATGCCATGTCAACTCCCCATTCTACTCCTCATTTTACACTCAATCACTAGATATGGTTCAATCACTCTAGGGTTTTTAAGTTATATATTTTTTATTTCTAGAAATTATTCATAAATAAATAAAACATATTTTAAAGTAAATAAAGTTACTTTTAATTAAAAAAACACATTACATAAAATTAAAATAAATAACATGACATTAAAATATAAAAATAAATTAAAAAAAAAACCTAATTTAACTATTCGTCGTCGGAATCCGCCAAAAGGTGGGGTAAATCTTGTTCTCCAAGATGCTCAGCAAGATCATATTTTAGTCTATAATGCGTATCTTCATCAATGAGCTCGTTATAAGCAGTGTCTTCGAAAACAGGCTCGACTGGAGGATCCCGAATATGTACCGGTGCAATCGCATTTCCGTCGTCTTTTAGAATCATATTATGCATAATAATGCACGCATATACGACACTCCTAATTTTTTTAACACTCATAGCACGCATCGGGCGATGAAGTATATGCCATTTTTCCTTTAAAACACCAAAAGCCCGCTCCACACCTTTTCTTGCCGCCTCGTGTTGTCTCTTGAACTTCTTTTCTTTCATAATGTGAGGATACGGAAATGATTTCACAAACACGGACCAAGTAGGGTAGATTCCATCGGTAAGATAGTATCCACGCTTGTACAAGTGGTTGTTCACGTAAAATGGGCATTTTGGTGCAGTTCCATTTCGTTCAGTAGGAAATAACAGAGATTGTTGGAGCACGTTGATGTCGTTTTGTGAACCTGGTGGACCACAAAAATCATGCCAAATCCACAAATCCTGAAAGGCCACCGCTTCGAGCATAACTGTCGGGTGACTGTGATCCCCCCTCATATATTGACCCCGCAACTCCGTTGGACACATTCTCCAAACAAAATGTGTACAATCAAGACTACCCAACATCCCAGGAATGTGATGTTTCTCCTCATGAGCTTGGTACAAGAGCGCAGCGTCGTGGCTAGTAGGTCTACGTAAAAACTCGGAAGCGTATAAATTACATACCGTTTCGCAAAAATTTTCTAGACTTTCTCGGGAAGTCTTTTCGGACATATTTAAATACTCGTCAAACTCGTCTGGAGCGTTACCGGTTGCTAGTTGCTTAATCGCCGAAGTAACTTTTTGCATCGGTGTAAAACTCTTCTTCAAACTCGCATCCACGGTGTCTTGAAACCACGAGTTATTCGCTTGCACATCACTCAAAATTTTTAAAACAACCTTTTCGACATACGAAACCTTTGACGAAAAACCTCTTCGTTGAATACGGGCTCCTCGACAAAATAATCTCTCATAAGGTTTTCGTGACATTTCACTCGATCTCGACGGACAGATTTCCTTTTTCTAGAAGTGCCCGTGTCTTCCAGTTCAGCGGCTTCGTTAATAAGATTTTGGAAAAAAAATTAAACTACTATCGCTCGAGGAAGAATCATCGTCTTCACTAATATCAATTGGAATGAATAGCGGTGGTATATCATCCATTAGAAAAATAGAAAAAGAGAATTTTTTTAGAAAATAGAGTTGGATGGAGAAGAAAATGGTGAAAAATGATGTTGAATGGTATTGTTTTTATAAGGAAAAGTTGTATTTTTTTTATAACGGCTAGTTTTTAACTTTTTAACGGTCAAATTTCATTCAATCACCACTCAATCAAATCGGTGGCTATACACCGAATACCCTCACTGAATCACCACTCACCGAACACCTTCATCACCACGGTGTGGTTCATCGATCGGTGACCCCCATCCCCGAATGAGGTCCCTGCAACCATACCGCTTACCCTGAGTGAACTGATACCGATCAAAATCCCGCCGCGAATCGCGAGAATCCCCCTAGTACTTTTTAAAATAAAAATTAATCATTTTCTTGCTCCATAAAAATAAATGAAAACACTTTTAAAGTAAATTCTGAATTATTGGTTTTGTGGGACCAAACCCATGTGCAAGGTATAATTATTGGTGTGAATAGTACTTTGTCCACTGTCCTCCAATTATCATGCTCTCCCTACTTACTTTATCTTACTTCAAATTTCTCTAGACATCCCAGGTTTCTAGTTTCTACTCTATTGGTTGTTCGTTTGGAGATTTTGAAGGTAATCTTATGTTTTTAAGTTTAGTTTTAGCCTTCAATTCTTTTACTCGTCTTTTAGCTTTCTTAACATAATGTTAGGTTACTTGTTGTTGGTTTTTTTTCTTATGGGTTGATCGTTTATATTTGGGTCGATTTCTACATGGGTAAATCTTAATTCTAAACATTTACATCTTTTATTCTTTGGAAAAATTACAAGTTTTGTCCTTTATCTTTAGGGTATTTTACAGGCGGTGTCCTTTTTTTCAAAAGTTGACAGGCGGTGTCCTTTATAGGGAATTTTGTTGCAAGTTTTGTCCTTTGAGCCTAACCCAGTTAGATTTTTTTGTTAAGTCTGGTCAAACAGGGGTAGTTTAGTCTTTCTACCTATTTATTTATAAGTCTGGTCAAACACTTCTCCCACCAACATCATCTCCCACCTCCCACCACCACCACCACCACAACAACCATCCGCCGCCGCCCACACATCAACCACCATCATCATCTCCCACCTCCGAACACCACCACAACCACACAATCCGTCGCCGCCGCACCCACCCCAACCCCACACAGATCGAGCTAACAGGTTTTGGTCTCGCCGCCGTGGCCTACATCGCCGTCGACTATCTCCGGCTAACAGGTTTAGGTCTCGCACGAGCTACTCCAGCCTTTACTATGGATCATACTCGCACTAATCGCAATCACACGTGTTCCTTTCTACAAACACTGGTCAGCCGAACTTCGTTCAGCTCTAGTATTCGTGGCTGCTTTGGTCTTCATGCTCTGCGCCTTACTCTATGAAATGATCTCCGTTCGTTCCGTTACCGCCGTTCTCGGCCTCAACTGGCACCGGTACTAACATATAAATTATGTGATTTTTTTAGTAGTAGCTTGAAATAGCAATTTGAGTTTCAGATCTGATGATTGTTCTAGATTTGGATGTAATTTGAGTGTTGTGGATCTATTATGTGTGTGATTAAAGATCTGCTTTTAATTTGGCAGGTTTTATAACTACACATTTAGTGCTTGATGATGCACAAATTTGATTTGTTATTAGTTCAGTATAATCGGAGGTAGGTTCTGTATAGACTATTGTATCAAATTGTTTGTTTGTTTGTTTGGTAAAACGTTGTAATTTGTGTACCTAATGGAATATACAATCAACAAAACAAGACGTATGCATTGCACACCTCTGGCATAAGTTAAAACTAAACAAAAATGACTTTAAAGTTTGCTTCACTGGATGTATCAGTATTTCTTTGTAATAGCTAATGTCTGCTTGAATGTGGCAGATGAGGATGTCACTTGGGAAAATATTGCTTCAGGTATAAATCGTTAACAAGTGTTGGTGGTTTATAATGATGGTGTTGGGAGAGGGAGAGGGAGAGGGAGAGAGAGAGAGAATGAGAATGTGTGTTTTTTTAGAGAGAGAGATTCTAATATTTATAAATTAAAGAATAAATTACAAGTTTTGTCCTTTAAATAAGTAAAAAGACTAAAATACCCTTGGGTAATCAGATTTAACAAAAAAATCTAACTGGGTTAGGCTCAAAGGACAAAACTTGCAACAAAATTCCCAATAAAGGACACCGCCTGTCAACTTTTGAAAAAAAGGACACCGCCTGTAAAATACCCTAAAGATAAAGGACAAAACTTGTAATTTTTCCTTATTCTTTTATAAGTAACATAAAAGGCACCGATTCTTCATACAATAACAGTTATACTCACGTAAGAGCATTCACATCCAAACCATCAAATTATACATACATTCCACTAAAAAACAACTCCTATATAAATATATTTCCACTAAAAACAAATAATTTTTCTCTCTCATTTCAATTAAATAATATTATCATTACATTTTTCTCTCACTTTCACTCACAATCACTTTCAAAATATATTAAAAAATTATAACGGGTGAACAGTGTCCCCCAAAATACACAGATGAACAGTAACATTTTCTCTCTCCTCTACTCACAACCACTTTTTATACCCTTTATAATATAAAAACTCCTCCTCACATAATTTGATGGTTAGAATGTGAATGCTCTAACACCAAATAACCACACTAAATTATCAACCGTCACAAATGGCATCAGTCGCAACTTTTAAAGAACCACCACGACAACCACCCTAAGAGCATTCACATCCAATCCATCAAATTATACATACATTCCACTAAAAAACAACTCCTATATCAATATATTTCCACTAAAAACAAATATTTTTTCTCTCTTCTTTCAATTAAATAATATTATCATTACATTTTTCTCTCACTTCCACTCACAACCACTTTCAAAATATATTAAAAAATTATAACGGATGAACAGTGTCTCCCCAAATATACAGATGAACAGTAACATTTTCTCTCTCCTCTACTCACAACCACTTTTTATACCCTTTATAATATAAAAACCCCTCCTCACGTAATTTGATGGTTAGGATGTGAATGCTCTAACACCTTCTACGGAACTGGCGAATGGCGGTTACTCCAGTTAACACACCAATTCAAAGCCCCTTTTCGTTTGGCGGTTATTGGCAACACGTAAACGGTTATCACACCAATTCAAAGCCCCGTTTCATTGCGTATAAATACCTTAAAACTCCATAATAGTGTTATGAATTCGATCTTGAAGACCGGAGCCTCGCAGTTGTTGGAGTGGCTTTTAGAACAGATCAAACCTGATTTTGTTACGATTGTGGTGATCCACCGGAAAATCTGATCTTGCCGACCGGAGTAATTCTGGCCGGTGAAGATGGGCGAAACGTGGCGTAGACTCGGTGGCGAGTTCGGTTCTTACCCATCCGAAGTGGTTCTATCATATCACCAATCCGGAGAAGCAATGGTGGTGGTGGTGGTGAAAGTGAAACGATTGGAAGTTGGTGAGAAAACTGAGACAGGGGAGAGAGAGAAAGCAATTGTCACTTTGTTGGATTATCAGAAAAGCAATTTTCAAGTTGTTCTGTTGATGCTTTCGGTTATTTTTAATATTTCAAATGTCCCCTTTTACTTTCATGTTTTACAAAACTATGTTATCTTCTTTACTCAAACGTCTAATATATACAGCCTAATATATTTATACTAATTGCAGTTTTTTCATAAGTTTTTTTTATGTTAGTGTAAACAAAATGAATTAAGACTTTCAGTTTGTTTACACATATAATTTCGAGTTGCATGTGTAAGCAATAACAACGAAAACACTGTTGTGAATTTTGTGATTTTTTTGGGTTGTTTGTGTTTAGTGTGTTTGGGTGTGTTTTTGAGAGAGACGAAGAAGGAAGAACGAATTCTTACGGTGTGAGTTTCTATAGATAATAAGAATATCCTATTAATTTATTTCACTATGACGAAGTGCTTCCACAACTCATCCACATATGCTATACACGTTCCTATCATTATGACAAATGTCCCAAAAACTAAAAATGTTAATATAACAAATACTCATGAACTTTTATTATGTATTATATGCTTTTTGTGGCATGTGTGACAGAAAAATATTCCTTGGAATTTATTATGTTATAGATTTGCAATTGAAAACCAAGTCTACATTAGATGTCACATTCAGAGTACATTAGTTGCTAATCTTTAGGTGATCGGAATTGAAATCACAAATCGCATATAAGGATAAAGAACAAAAGAGTTGTTATATTAGTAATTCAATGCTAACTTCACATCGACCATGAACAAAAAAAATATTGGGTTCTATGCTAATCTCACATCAACCATGAACAGAAAAAAAAATATTAGGTTCATAAGACATAACATGCAATGTTTTTTGGTTAACGGTCGTGCTAGCAAATTATTTAACGTAACACCAAGAGATATGTTATTCCGTAGCATGTGATTATTGATGAATTTTTTTGGGGAATTTTGTTTCTGTTTTTTCATCTATTTTTAAAAGGTTAGAAGAGTCGTTTAAAAAAAACCTAACATGCCTTTTAACATTTTATTGAGCATTATGACCAAATCCACAAGTTACAAAAGACCAAACTCATACATAACATTGTAAATATTAAAAATGAGAAAAGACTTTTATATATTGACACTGAATACTTTCAAAATCAACGTCCCGCCGCAACGCGCGGGTAATGTCAACTCGTTATACAACATTATATAACTTACAATATACAAGACAGAAAAGTATAACAAAGAATATGTGACAATATATCCAACTTGTTTATTCTTTTACACCAGTCAAAAGATGGAAACATAAAATTAACAAACACCGCCATTATACAAACACCTTTAACAAACTATCGAGACTAGAGGTGCACAAATCGAGTTCCCGGCACAAACCAGTTCGGGTTGAAACCAATTTAGGTTAGGTCATAAGATTAAATATTAGAAAACTTCAAATACATATGATCTAATTCCATCTCGTTGATTGGTTATAAATTTTTTGAAAGCCTATATTATGGTTTGGTTATGGTTATATGTGTGTATACCTAACCATCACATAGTAATCGTAGTGTTTTGGAAAGAGTGTTATTAAAGAAACAAATAAAGAACTTAATCTTTTTTCTTGAAAGGTGAAATTCATTAAAAACAAATCGAGACGGCCAACTCCAAGTTAGAGGTGGACCGTCACAAAAAACATTACATCAATGAGAACGAAAAATTACACCAATTTCTCCAATCGATCGTACCTTCCTTATTTCTACTCCTATACCAGAGATACCCCATAGATTTAACATCCGAAACAATTTGAACGACGTTCGAATCCGCCCCGTTGAAAACCTTTTCGTTCCTCGCCTTCCAAATACTCCAACACGCAATAATGATGATTCCATATACTGTTTTTAAAGGCCAACAAATTTTATTCATCTTGATCTAACGGTAACACCAAGTACAAAACGTAACAATTACAAGTCCATACACGAAATTTCCATATTACACCAATGATCCCAAGTTACTGGGTATCTCTTTGCTCTATGCTTGAACTAGAGAAAGATCAGTTGCTGAATTTCCTGCTTCAATCCTTCCATGCTAGGCTCCTTGTCACTGAAAACCCGGTCCTTCCTACTCTTCCATATTCCCCATAAAGTAATCATGACTATCGAATGCATTAACTTTCTCCATCTTCGAGTGCCCAGGACCTGATTATGGATGTTATCTACGTCCTTAATTAACAGTGAACGCGAACAGCCATGGACATCTTGTCCATTCAGCAACAAAGTCCCACACTGCTAAAGCAAATTGACAAGCAACAACCAAGTGCACATTTCTTCTGCATAATTTAGCCATTGTCGCAGTGGCGGATCTTGACCTAAAACTCAGCATGGGCCGATGTTTTTTGGAGATAAAATCAGCCTGGGCCGAACCAATACACATTTTAAAAAATTCTCGAAAACCTGAAATTTAACACTACGGAGCGAAAAAACCATACGGGCCGAGGCCCGGTCCGGCCTCCTCTAAGT
The DNA here is from genome assembly GCA_030545235.1 of Helianthus tuberosus. NCBI lineage: Eukaryota > Viridiplantae > Streptophyta > Magnoliopsida > Asterales > Asteraceae > Helianthus > Helianthus tuberosus. The sequence continues at coordinate 61,449 of JARYGA010018660.1, read as the reverse complement.
TGCGCCACTGATTGTCGCGACCCAACCCATGTATATCCTCCACACAAGGAAGTTACCCTTGAGCGGTACCCATTTATTCCACTCGAAACCCACACCCGGACCCGGGTTACTTGCTTGTTCCATCCGTCTTCTAAGGCTCCTAATTGTGAACCCACCTGCAGATTTGAGATTGCTTTTTTATGGTTGCTCAATCGCAAATCCCATCATCGCAGGCAATCGATTACCCCTAATTTCTCCCCCAATCGCCATTCACGTCAGTTGCAGTTGCGAGGTCTAGACACTTTACTTGTTTGGGTCATTATGTCTTTACTATGTGTTTGTTAAATTGGGCTAAATACACATGTAATGTATATAAAAAAAATTGGAGGCCACTACTTTTGGGGGGCCCTAGGCCTTCGCCTAGGATGCTAAGCCTATCGGTCCTGCCCTGCCTTTCTTACATTCCCTTGGTTATTAATTAGTTACTTTTGTTTGTATAAAACAACAGATACAGATCTTTGGAACATGGACTTTGTAACTCCGATTATTACTCCCATTGTTGAATCTTTGCTTGGCCCTGTTAAAAGACACTTGGGTTTCTTGGTTTCCTCCTCAAAGAAGGTCGAATACATGCGTGCCAGATTGGCAGAACTGAAAAATATAGCACGTGACGTGGAAGAGCAAAAGGAGCGACATGATGCAAACAACCTCGTTGTGCCTCGTCATGTCCCAGACTGGTTGAAAGAAGTCAAAGCGATCAGTGTAAAGGCAGAGAATATTCCAACAGGTCGACTTGGATGTTTTAACATAAAGATGAGATACACATCAGGAAAACGATCATCCTGTATAGTCAATGATATAGACCGTCTAATGACCGAAAAATCTAACATCAAGTGGACTGTTGAAAAAAGACCTCTTGCTAAGGTTAGCTCTAACAAGGCGTCCACCTCCACACTAGTTCATGAAGATGATGATGGCACCCAAAGCATACTCAAGTCAAGCAGAGATTTGATATTCAATAATGCACTGATATCCCTTGAATCAAATGATAACAAGGCCCGAATGATGGCTCTATCTGGTATGGGCGGTGTGGGCAAGACCACAATGATGGAGCAACTGGAGAAGGCTGTGGAGGATAAGAAAACATTCGATTGGATTGTGAAGGTGACTATTGGGAAAAATCACAACCCAGTTGATATTCAAACAACTATTGCAGAACGCACTGGTGAACCTTTATCTGAAAAAGATAAAGATACAAGGGCCGATCGGCTTAAAGAAAGATTTCAGAGGATGTCGGAAGAGGGTAAAAAGAAGATTTTGATAATACTAGATGATGTGTGGGAGAAGATCAAGCTTAAAGATATTGGATTATCGAGTCCTTTGCCAAATGGCTTCAAGTTGTTGCTCACATCGCGAGAGGAAGATGTCTGCACTCAAATGGGTATCGAAACTAGTTTGATTTTCAAAATTGGTGTTTTGAAAGATGAGGAATCAAAAAAGTTATTCTGGGAAACGGTACGACTAGGTTCTCTTAGCATTATAGTATATTTAGGCTTGATTTGTATAGATATTATTTCCATATTTATTATGTTCTCATTCCCTATATAATGGGATTGTCTTGTATTGTAAAGATCATAAAAAGATTAATACCATAGACCACTTTTATGGTATCAGAGCTACGGCTCTCTAACCCTAATTGCCGCCGACCTCATCCCTCTCTTGTTCGACTCCGCTTCCGATCATGCCTGGTGATATCGAACATCCTACGTCCTCATCATCCTCGGCTACGGCCGACAAACCAACACTTCACCCCGCATACTCGGTGACTAATATTCAGTCCAAGATACGCACTTTGGATGGCAAAACTGTCACCTACACCTCCTGGGTAAAACTTTTTCGTTTGCACGCTACTGCATACAAGGTGCTGGCCCACATCGACGGCACCGAACCACCCAAAGATACTGAACCAGAATACCCCCTCTGGGTCGAACTTGATGCTCTGGTCCTTCAATGGATTCTGAGCACCGTGTCCGACACTCTCCTTCCCCGTTTGCTGGGACAAGTCTCTACGGCTAGGGCTGCATGGCTCAAGCTTGAAAAGACTTTTCTCAGCAACAAGAAAGCCCGTGCAGCAGCCTTGGAAACTCAGTTCTGCAACCTTACCCTTGCACAATGTTCGTCCATTGATGACTATTGTCAGCGCCTTAGCGATCTTGCAAATCAACTCGAAGACGTGGATCAATCTATCACCGAGTCTCGACTCGTCCTTCAATTGGTTCGTGGACTCCCACAAGAATATGATACCACGGCCTCACTTATTCATCAAAACAACGCTGACTGGGATACGGCTCGCACGATGTTACAAGATGAAGTTATTCGGATGGAAGCCCGGCAGTCCGCAACTTCCTCGGTTCTGGTCACTCAACAACCGAACCAGTCTCACTTAAAATTACATAATATTAGCCGAGAGATGAGTGACATTGTGAGGGGTGTTGACAATGCATAATTAATTGCTTGAAGGTAAGAAAAACTTGATTAGGTAGGCCCGTTTTTCATTTAAATATTATGATTCGTCACCTTTTGAACGTTGTAAGTCTTGCGAAACCGCTGTGTTTGATGATTTCGTAGTTCGCGTTATAACTTGTTCGAGACTTGCGTTATTGTTAACTGTTTAAGTTGGACATGTTGCTTGGGATTTTGCTTAGGGACAAGCAAAAGGTTAAGTGTGGGGATATTTGATGTGTGTTAAAATACACATATTTGTCCCGTGTAAAGTGTATAATTATTGTATAGTTTTTATTTGTTTTATTTAGTTTTTAGTATTATATTATATTATATTGTGTTTTGGCAGGCCCTGGTGCAAATGGAGCAAAAACAAGTAATAAATAAATAACCAGCCAGTCGGGCAGAGTGGTGTGCCAGGGACCGAAGTAAAATTGTCGCTATTTTCCGTGATTGGGCCAAGCCTGTTCAATTGTTAAGGTGTTAACACAAGTAAAAGAAAAAAAGAAAAAGAATATAATATTCTTCATACGTATATTACAAAGAAAATTCATATTTTTAAGTGGAGATTTATGATTTTGATAAAAGAGGACGGTAACATGGATTAGACAAAAACGAAAGAGGAATTCTTTGTGAGAATAGTGGGCCACCAAAGACATTAAAGCTCAGCCATGCATAATTCACGAAGACATTTTGGGGGGCTATTTATCTTTCGAAATACAACAGTGAGTGGAAGAAGCCTAATATGACTTGGACGAAAATCTTAGTGGGCCGTGGAAGTTGGATAGTGGGCTGTTGGAACAATTGTTTATACATTGTTTTAATTATTTGATGAAACCTAGTCCTACCGAATGGATAAAAAACATCAGTGACGGCTGAAGACATTCTACGACAATATACGAACAGGAGACGTCAATTTTGTGGAGACAGGAGGTACGACTAGGTTCAAGTAGTGATATTGAACAACTTGACATGCACCAGATTGGCGAAGAAATCCTAAAACCATCGCCTCTACTTTAAGAGATAAGGAAAAGTTTGAATGGGAAGACGCATTTTATCGCTTACAAAACAAAAAGGTGGATGACTATGGTATTAAAGAAATTTTTAAGATTAGCTTCAAGAATCTTAAAGAAGATGATCTTAAAGCAATTTTTCTTCTTAGTGGCTTGTTCCCGGAGGACTCTAACATTCAGAAAGAGGACTTACTGAGGTACGGGTGGGGATTGAACTTTTATCAGAGTGTACGTACTATAGCAGGAGCAAGACGGCGGGTAAACACTTGTGTTAACAAACTCATACGTTCAAACTTGTTGATCAAAAGTGACTGTGAAGGAAGTGTTAAAATGCATGATCTTGTGCGTGATTTTATTCTAAGCGAATTTTCAGTTGTCAAGCAAGTTTCAATAGTAAGCCACGACAATAATTTCTCTGATTTGCTTGAAGAAGATGAGCCATATGAGAGACTTCTACTAAAGTGTGGAAGTATGCTTGAGTTTCCAATACATTTTAATCACAAAAACCTTAAACTTTTGAAGCTAATGGACGGGGATAAGCTACTCAAGTTTCCAGAAGATTTTTACACAAGTATGAAGAAACTTGAGGTTCTATCTTATATGAATATGCATCAACCATTGCTTCCGCAATGCATGACCAACCTTCGTGCGTTATGCCTTCGTTCATGCTCGTTGGTGGACAATGATGTATCTATTCTTGGTGATCTTATTAGCTTAGAAGTACTCAACCTTGCTGGTTGTGGCATCCACAAGCTACCATCTAAATTAGGAAACTTGAAAAGGTTAAAGCTACTTGATTTGACTGGTTGTGTTAACCTTTATATTGATAATGGTGTGTTTGAAAACTTGAACCAACTTGAAGAGCTTTATATGGGAGTTTGTCACGGAAGTTGTATTAGGTTCTCAGATACTAACTGTGACGAATTGAAGATCCTTTCAAGGAAACTTTTTGCACTAGAGCTTGAATTCTTTAATAACAAGGCCCAACCAGTTAATGTATCATTTGAGAATCTAGAAAGGTTCAAGATATCTATGGGGTGTTTGTTAGGAAAGAGGCGGAGACAGGACCATAATAATGGAAATTATTCATTCAGAAATACATTGATGCTTGAGACTAGCAGCAGTGAACTGCGTGAATGCAAAATTAATCAGTTGTTTAGGAAAACGGAGATTCTTCATTTGAAAGTGAATGATATGAGTTATCTGGAAGATATTTTAATACATCCTCCTCAAAACACCTTTTGTGATTTAAAAGAACTTAGTATTTCAAACTGTGAAGGCCTGGCATACCTCTTCACAATTTCTATGGCAAATGGTTTGACAAAACTTGAGAAACTCCTTATTAAGTCATGTTCAGTTTTGCAGTCTGTGGTAAATGGCGAGAATAGTGAAGTGGGGGTGGTTACATTTCACAAGTTAAAATTTCTGTCATTGCATAACCTACCAAACTTGGTGAGTTTATGTGCCCATGTTAATGTAACAGAGTTACCACAACTGATGGAGTTATGTCACACCCCAAATTTCCACGTGTTACCGGTGGGCCCGGTAGGGGAGTAACGTGACGTGGTTGGCAACATCATAGTCAAACAAAACAATATATAAATGCACAGCGGAAGCAAAAGGATATATATTACAATCCGTAATAGTGTAACATCAAAGTATTACAACGGAAGTAAAGGATCCACAGGCGGATCTTAAAACATATCATTTGTTCAACAGACTTTAGACGCCTAGAACTTGCAAGATTCCTTAATAGCGCCCTGAGCTTCCAGCCAATTACGTTCAGTACCTGTCACTTAACCCTTTTGGAAAATACGTCAGTTTTCACTGGTAAATACACTTAACCGACTCATTTGAAAAGAGTTTAAGAAAATTGATTTAGATGCACCAGGCACAAAACCTTTTGACACTTTGATTAAAATGCACAGAGGCAAAATTAATCTTTTTAACTTGGGACAATTATATTTATAACCTTGTATACAGATTTACATGTTCGTTGTACGTTCAGGGCCCGATGTAGAAATCGAGTCAGATTAACAGACACGCCACAAGTATAGGCCCACAAGAGAGTGAGATACCGTTATCTCTTAAGCACTGCCAGGTGTATGCCTACACCCCGTGCTTAAGACGTGGCCATTTTATAATACAATGATGTCACTAGGATATCCGGGACATGGTCATTAACCCCTAAAGGTCTTTGTTTCAAACAATACAGATTAAACCGGGTTACCTCAATGATTTAACCATAATAAGATTAAAGATTCAATACCCGACCAAGCGGTATTATTATACCGTATCCCAAGCCCGTATAGGGAAAATAAGTTAAGAGTATTTACCTGAGCTAGCTCCTGTCTTAAATAGCAGAAATTAGTAACTCAGCCGTGTTCACTTAAGTAAGCGTAGGTACAATTTACCGGAAATCTCTAGTCTGGAATGATGGTATAAAAACCAATTAGAATGCTAACGGGCCTTTAATTAAGCCTAGGCTTAGACCGGCTAGTCTTATAGAAAGATACAGTTCAAACGCACGATAAGGCGAAGACCGGAATAGAATGGGATTTAGACCCGACAAGTTTGAAGACTTGTATAATATGGGAAATCTAAATACCTTCTGAATTTTGAGATAAAACCGATAAGGTTTGACCCGTTTCGGCTAACTTATATAAACCAGTTATATAAACCGATCCGAACGCGAATAACGCGTAACGGGTAACCGAATAGGTCACGAACAGGTTTCCTAAGTTAATATGCTTCCAATATGTTGTGACATCCGTAGGATGTCTTTCATTATGCCCCGAACTAATTTAAACACAAACTATGCCCCGTAGGGGTAGTTTGGTCATTTTAAAGGTTGTAAAAGAGTTTAAATGTTTAACTGAGTTACAGGTCTGATGTAAACAGCAAACATACTCAATTTGATGAGTTATAACAGTAGGGTAAAGTATATATGTGAAATATATCATCTATAACCAAACTATGCACCGAAGGGCATTTTGGTAATTTCACATAAGCCGAAAAGCTCAAAAACGAAGTCTGAGTTAATCAACCTTTGCTTACTGTTAAGATATTATAATTTGCCTCGTATATCAGTAGGTATCAACCCGGGTATGTCCAATATGATTTGAAAACATATTATGCGTTAAAAACGCTAATTAAGGCGATTAAAGGCCATTCCCGGGTTCGATACTGAAATCTGACATTTTTATATTTCCAGAAGGCTTAAAATAACTTATTAATCATATGTGATCAGTAGCAAAAGGTTTGGAGTCGTTTTAGATAAGTAAAACTCATTTTATGGCCCGTAAGGGCAAAACCGACAATTACCGGATTAAGCTTGCGACTACGAGTTATGCTCAGCCTAAAATTAATTAAAAAACTTTAAAAATCTTAAAATAATATTTTATAACAGTGGGTAATTTGTTTGATACCAAAAAGTATGTTTAACTAGGCTATACGCTAATTACGCCATTATGTTAACATAAAGCATTAGTTTTGCGATAATGAGCATAACTCTTAATCTACAAGTCAAACTGATGTCAAAATTTGCATGCAAGTCTATATATCAGTATTTAAGGTTTCTACACTTTTACATTACCATAAATCACGTTTTAAGGTAATAAGGGCATAATGGTCAACATATGAGCGATTAACGGAAACTTGCATATTAATTGGATAATCAACGAAACAAGTACAGAGACTTATACTATCATGCAACCCTACTCTAATGAAGCACTAAGGCATTTCCGAATCAAACTAAAACGGGTCAGAAGCGAAGTCAAAGCAAAAGTCAAGGTTTTGCGCCTTTTGGTTCCGAACCGGGTTTTAACAGGAATTTGTCGAGTCGGGCAAGCGTAAACAAGTTTTTATACTTATTACCAAGTTATATTAAGTTTAAAACAGGTTGCACGCCTCGCGGATTGCTAGTCGTGCATTAAATCGCATATTGACATTCTGTTGACTTTTTCGGTCAACGTTTGACCCGACAAACGACCTAGTTAGGTCTGGATTTGGTACTTGCCCTTATAAGGGTTTAATACCCATATAATTACCTATCTAACGGTACTTTTAATTCGGGTTACGACTGAGCTATCGATAACTAAACCCGAAGTCAACCGTTTAATACGATATGTTGACTTTTAAGCTAAAAACTAAACTAGAATTAATTTAGAAGGGATTAGAGACTTACTAGATGATTAATGGATGACTAGGAAGGCCTTCAATCAGATTGTAAGCTCCTCCAATGCTCAAAATGCTTGTAATTGATGTGTGAATAAGTTGTGAATGAATGGGGCTTTATATACAAGTTTCAAACACCACAAACAAGTGACAACCAAGTCTAGGGCCATCCACAACTGATCAACACATGTTAGTAGTGTTTAGGGATGTCTAAGGTTCATGCATGTGCAAGAAAAACCGGCCAAGGAGGTCACATTCGCACAAAACAGCCAACAGCAGGTTTGCTGTCGCTGGGCGCACCCTCGCGTAGCACGAGGGGCTGTCGCGCTACGCGACGCCTTGCTCTGATCCGAATTTTGTTGATTGTTGATGGTTTGAAAGGGCAGCCATTATATATGACTTGTGGATTTCATTTTATCAATAGGGGACCTCCAATAAGTGTCTAATACTGTAACATACCCTACCATCATCCCTTGTTTCAATTGATTGCATTTACAAGACCCGAAAATAACGGTTTACCATTCATTTTCTTCTTGGGATCAAATCATGCTTTTGCAAGTCCATTATTGTGAACCCTTTTCTGAATTGAGGGTATATTAGATGTATATAACATTTAATCGGGTCTTGGGATTTATTATTGAGGTCGTTCAGAGGTAACAATTTAACATGACGCCACTTTAAATCCTACCGAAATTACCTTTATTAAATTCGGGTTTCCAACGCGTTTTTGTCTGACATGACACGTGTCGTTTTAATATTAACCCGAAATTTGCGAGGTGTTACATCCTCACCCCCTTAAAATAAATCTCGACCCGAGATTTACTGAAACAAGTAAGGGTACTTTTCTTTCATGGTGGATTCTAACTCCCACGTAAACTCGGGACCTCTTCGGGCATCCCATTTGACCTTTACAAAAGGTATGTGCTTTCTTCGAAGCTTTTTAACCTGTCGATCCCCAATCGATATAGGATGTTTATCACATCGTAATTCCGCATACCAATTTGTGATAGTGCTCCTTGACTTATTGGCGGAACACCTCCTCCCGTCACTAGCGTGTAATGTATTTCGAGCTCTGCCAACCCCCTTAAATAGGTTTTAGCTCACAAGCTACTTGATCTTGATACATTTGATTTCCTTCAAATGATTTCCATATATTCAAAGCTTAGCTAGCCTGATAATTTAACCATTTTGGTATACCCTTCTTGGGTGATATCTTTTGTTAAACCATTTTCCCTAATCAAAAACTTAGGAAGTTTGCTATTTTCATAACTCCTCGATTTCTTGCCATATACTGGCAACCTACTATCGATTATGGATTTGTATAATCTTATTTGTTGTTCCCCAGGCAACTTTCAGATCTTGATAATTGGACTTACCAATTCTCTATCTCTCACTAGACATTTAACATTCCATCTATACAAGGTCTCCATAGGAGTAGCCTTAATACTTACATATCCATTATTATAGAAAAGCTTATTTTTAAGGTGAGATGGTTATTCCAACCACTGCTTAGCTAATGTTTAGGGAATAGCTAATCCTTGCCGTTAGTCGAACAAATCGACGATCCTGGGCAGTTGATGGCAATTTCTTAATCGTTACCTAATTAGGGTTGCGGTGATCAATGCATAAGCAAAATGAACCGTCTTTCTTATTTAACTATACTGGATTCCCAGGATATTTAGTTAGGCTATTGGAACCCTCTATTTTAAACTTAGTTAATCAGGGTTTCGATTCTTCCAATGATGGTACTAGCCGTCTTGGAGATTTCATAATAACACAGCCTCAAACGGAATTTAAACCTTAACTCTACCTGCCACTCAAGAGGTAAACAGGGTAGTTCTTATAATGAAAATAATCATGACACATAGAGATGTCATAGTTGTCCGTGTTCTCAGGCTTTGGTTCACCTATCGATGTCGGTGTCAGATAAATGACACATTCACTTTACAAATGTAAGGGTGCCCTAAGCAGAGATACTTATAGGGACATTTTATATTGGATATCTTCTTTGAATACTACTAGTCGACTTTAGTACGATATGACCATTGGGATGTCTCAGCGGTTCCATGCATTAAACCTCCATACTGATCAGGCATGGAAGCAATCTATGGGACACACTAGGATACGCCAATCCTCATATGGCACTTTTATCAAACATAGTTTGGCATTCGCGGTCGATAGAAAACAATGAGAAAATAATAAAATAAAGTAATATATATTGTCGTACTCGATTCGAAGAAAGAGTACTCTCAGATTTTTCAGAAGGATCCCTTGCCGATACTCAGAAGAATCGGTTACTATGGTTTCCTTGGTAAGTTATACCTTGTGGATGATATAAAAGTTTGCTAAGCTTATGGTTTATGAAGATTTATTATTGCCTGTATTAAATCAGGACACTTAGCAGAAATTATCATTGGTAAATGATAAGGAAGGTACTTGATGACATCGCGAACTGCCTCTCCGCATTCATCAGGTGAGTTCAGGCGTTTCCTTTCTTAGCCTTTCCAGGCTTAGCTGCACCTTCTTTGGTAGCCTTATGGTATCTAGTTCTGAGGCGGCCTTACTCACCACAGTCGTGACAGACTGTATTCTTTATGTCCCTACATTCATGGGAAAATGATGACCCGTTCCTTTGCAGATGTCACACTGCTTTGGTCCTTCCAACTGCTGCGTCAACCACAGCTTGGAGATTAACTCCATTAATATTGAGATTTACAATTGTAGCTTTATTAACTTTCGTCGCCTTAATAGTATTGCGACTGTCGTCTACCTCATCTCAGTTTTCTATACTTGAAACTTGGTACCAATCACCAAAATTTAACAATTATTAGTCATCATCCTGATGACCCGACTTAGATTAGCCACGACATTCATAAACCGTATGGGCTATTCTGTTCTGAACATTCCTAGTGAATGTTATTTAAATGTATATCCATTATATTTAGCCTAGGTCACAAAAGACCTTTAATGGCATTTAAAGTTTGGTCCGAATCCATCACCTTTTTGACAGGGGATCTAAATGTCACATCTGTCTTTATTATAGTGATGAATTTGGATAGCTTGAAAGCTTGCCATAAGGATATCAGAAAAGAGTGATTCCTAAAAACTATAAAATATCAATCTAGGATTTGTTGGAGCATTTTCTAAAGTATCAACCAATTTCTACCTTGCATTAAACGACCGGAGTCCAAATCAGGCGGAGGCAACAGTTCTCAACTTTTATCGTTCATTATAGAATCATATGTGTCAGCAACAAATAAGTTGTCTGATAAGGAAATGTACCTGCTATGTAATTATCCTTCTGCACCAACTCTTGGGTGTTCATCATGTGTTTGTTTTCTTGGCCTCTTCGGGCTTCTTCTGATTCCTAGGGCAGTTGGTCTTGATATGCCCCTTCTCGTTGCAACCATAACAGGTTGCATCTTTCAACTTCTTGCAATCCAGGGTTTTATGTTCCTTAGATTTGCAAATTCCACACGGCCGAGGCCGAGATTCAAATCTGCATTTCCCGAGGTGGTATTTCCTACAGGTTTTGCACCTGATCTTCTCACCCGGCTGCTGGCTGTCTTTCTTAAACCCGGAACTCTTCTTATTCTCAGAGTTCCTCTTTGTCTCCCTATCAGAGCGATGAGAAATTTCATCCTCCCTTTTTCGCTTTCCTTCTTCAGAGACTTTGGCAGCCTTGTTTCTGACCACATCGAGTGTGAGAGATAGCGACAGATCGGCCGCTGACCTGAATGAAATAGGTCTTGAAGCCTTAACACTGGCTTTGATTTCTGGGGCTAAACCCCCAATGAAGCGAGCAATTCGCTTTGGTTCCGGTGTGATCAAATAAGGAACCAATCGAGACTTGGTATTGAAATTTGTAAGGTATGCTTGACAATCTAAGTTTTCCATGACCAATGTCAAGAATTCAGTCTCAATTTTCTCAACTTCATGTTGAGGACAGTAATTTTCTTTGATAAGAGCAACGAACTGCTCCCAAGTCATGTTGTACAAAGGAATCTTCCCCGTAGCTTGGATCAGTGACCTCCACCAAGCTAGAGCTTCTCCTTTAAAAGATTGTGAAACAAATTTCACAACATCTTGCTCTGCACAACCGATGATGTCAACAACAGCGTCCATCTCATCGAGCCACGTCATGCAATCGATGGCCCCTTTTTCTCCTGTAAAGTCTCTAGGCTTGCAGGAGACAAAATATTTATATGAACAGGTCTTAACTGGTGTCTCTTGATGGAACACAACCTGTCTAAACGGAATACTCCTTTGATTTGACAAGTCATGAACATCGTCTTCTCTTGACTCAAGTATTTTAGAAGGGGGCTTACTACGAGCCACAGATAGAGTCTTAGAATGGGTATCATTTGATTCATCATACTGTCTGTCAAGAGCTCGAGTAACAGCATAATCTATTATTGCCTGCAGTTCCGCTCCAGTTACATTGATTCTGGTAGCATCATTGTCCTCCTTCATGTGGCTGTTAACTTCATCTAATCCAGCCATGTAGCTTGATTTGCTTCATAAACATTGACAATGATTTATCCAGAGGTCATTATGAAATTATCATTTTTGATAATTTATTAACCATGGTAATATAAACCATATGGGTTAATTTGTTAGTTATACTTAGTTAATATTTTTCATTATAACTTATCCTAGTTATAAAACATCAAGTATATTAAAGTGGCGTAAAAAGCCTGGTCCCAAGGACAGTTTTAAATTTTATAAGCCATGATTTCAGAGAATCAAAGCATTTAGGTTTGAACATAGTTCATTATCTTTCCTGGACAGAGAGTCAAAGACTACTACTGTCGTTGTCAAATTGACGATACAATATGGCCCGTAGGCGGATCAATTGACATTACAAAACGATGTTTTTAGAAATTAATAATCATCACACTGGTGATAGTAGTCATGATAATATTGATCATATTGACTATGAGGCTTGGGCATAGCCCACTGCCTTAGACAAGAACCCTAAGATTTACTACTGTCATTGTCGTGGTGACAATATTATAAAGTATAGCCAGTAGGCACTTCATCACTAAGGATGTCGATAATATGATCATCATATTGATGATATTAGTCATGATCACATTGATCATATAGACTAATAGGCTTGAGCATAGCTCACCACCATAGACAAGGAATCATAAAGATCACAATGTCACAGACATATTAGTCATGATCACATTGATCATTTAGGCTAATAGGCTTGAGCAGAGCTCACCACCATAGACAAGGAATCATAAAGATCACAATGTCAGTGTCTCAGATGGACAATACGTTATAGCCCGTAGGTACTTCCCTTCTAAGGGATGGTTATAATATGATCATCTTATAGGATGATATAAGCTATGATTTCTAGATCAATAGACTAGATAAGAATATTGGAAAAATCCAATATATGAAAATAAAAGTACAGAGTTGCCCTAAGCGGGACTTGAAAGGAATAATGTTGTCCTCGAAGGAACTGAAAGGTAATTATGTCCTTATAAGGACTATTAAGGAAACGATTTTTCGCAAAGGGAGATTCTTCTTCATGTTATTTCTGAATGCCTTCTCCTTGTTTGCATGTTTCGTCCTAGCCGTTGTACGAAGATCAGCAGTTTAAGGCTCCTGGTGTGGAGAATTATTATTATGGCTTCTTCGCTCGGCGACGTATCCAATATATAAAAAAAATTTGGAAGCAGAATTTCCAGATAAGGATTGAGAATATTCCTATGTTAAGTCTAGACTCAGAAGATTTAGGAATGTGCAATTGTGTCATTGAGACTAAACACATAAAGCTAGTGTTTAATTCACTCAATGTTGGCTCTGATACCAACCTGTCACACCCCAAATTTCCACGTGTTACCGGTGGGCCCGGTAGGGGAGTAACGTGACGTGGTTGGCAACATCATAGTCAAACAACACAATATATAAATGCACAGCGGAAGCAAAAGGATATATATTACAATCCGTAATAGTGTAACATCAAAGTATTACAACGGAAGTAAAGGATCCACAGGCGGATCTTAAAACATATCATTTGTTCAACAGACTTTAGACGCCTAGAACTTGCAAGATTCCTTAATAGCGCCCTGAGCTTCCAGCCAATTACGTTCAGTACCTGTCACTTAACCCTTTTGGAAAATACGTCAGTTTTCACTGGTAAATACACTTAACCGACTCATTTGAAAAGAGTTTAAGAAAATTGATTTAGATGCACCAGGCACAAAACCTTTTGACACTTTGATTAAAATGCACAGAGGCAAAATTAATCTTTTTAACTTGGGACAATTATATTTATAACCTTGTATACAGATTTACATGTTCGTTGTACGTTCAGGGCCCGATGTAGAAATCGAGTCAGATTAACAGACACGCCACAAGTATAGGCCCACAAGAGAGTGAGATACCGTTATCTCTTAAGCACTGCCAGGTGTATGCCTACACCCCGTGCTTAAGACGTGGCCATTTTATAATACAATGATGTCACTAGGATATCCGGGACATGGTCATTAACCCCTAAAGGTCTTTGTTTCAAACAATACAGATTAAACCGGGTTACCTCAATGATTTAACCATAATAAGATTAAAGATTCAATACCCGACCAAGCGGTATTATTATACCGTATCCCAAGCCCGTATAGGGAAAATAAGTTAAGAGTATTTACCTGAGCTAGCTCCTGTCTTAAATAGCAGAAATTAGTAACTCAGCCGTGTTCACTTAAGTAAGCGTAGGTACAATTTACCGGAAATCTCTAGTCTGGAATGATGGTATAAAAACCAATTAGAATGCTAACGGGCCTTTAATTAAGCCTAGGCTTAGACCGGCTAGTCTTATAGAAAGATACGGTTCAAACGCACGATAAGGCGAAGACCGGAATAGAATGGGATTTAGACCCGACAAGTTTGAAGACTTGTATAATATGGGAAATCTAAATACCTTCTGAATTTTGAGATAAAACCGATAAGGTTTGACCCGTTTCGGCTAACTTATATAAACCAGTTATATAAACCGATCCGAACGCGAATAACGCGTAACGGGTAACCGAATAGGTCACGAACAGGTTTCCTAAGTTAATATGCTTCCAATATGTTGTGACATCCGTAGGATGTCTTTCATTATGCCCCGAACTAATTTAAACACAAACTATGCCCCGTAGGGGTAGTTTGGTCATTTTAAAGGTTGTAAAAGAGTTTAAATGTTTAACTGAGTTACAGGTCTGATGTAAACAGCAAACATACTCAATTTGATGAGTTATAACAGTAGGGTAAAGTATATATGTGAAATATATCATCTATAACCAAACTATGCACCGAAGGGCATTTTGGTAATTTCACATAAGCCGAAAAGCTCAAAAACGAAGTCTGAGTTAATCAACCTTTGCTTACTGTTAAGATATTATAATTTGCCTCGTATATCAGTAGGTATCAACCCGGGTATGTCCAATATGATTTGAAAACATATTATGCGTTAAAAACGCTAATTAAGGCGATTAAAGGCCATTCCCGGGTTCGATACTGAAATCTGACATTTTTATATTTCCAGAAGGCTTAAAATAACTTATTAATCATATGTGATCAGTAGCAAAAGGTTTGGAGTCGTTTTAGATAAGTAAAACTCATTTTATGGCCCGTAAGGGCAAAACCGACAATTACCGGATTAAGCTTGCGACTACGAGTTATGCTCAGCCTAAAATTAATTAAAAAACTTTAAAAATCTTAAAATAATATTTTATAACAGTGGGTAATTTGTTTGATACCAAAAAGTATGTTTAACTAGGCTATACGCTAATTACGCCATTATGTTAACATAAAGCATTAGTTTTGCGATAATGAGCATAACTCTTAATCTACAAGTCAAACTGATGTCAAAATTTGCATGCAAGTCTATATATCAGTATTTAAGGTTTCTACACTTTTACATTACCATAAATCACGTTTTAAGGTAATAAGGGCATAATGGTCAACATATGAGCGATTAACGGAAACTTGCATATTAATTGGATAATCAACGAAACAAGTACAGAGACTTATACTATCATGCAACCCTACTCTAATGAAGCACTAAGGCATTTCCGAATCAAACTAAAACGGGTCAGAAGCGAAGTCAAAGCAAAAGTCAAGGTTTTGCGCCTTTTGGTTCCGAACCGGGTTTTAACAGGAATTTGTCGAGTCGGGCAAGCGTAAACAAGTTTTTATACTTATTACCAAGTTATATTAAGTTTAAAACAGGTTGCACGCCTCGCGGATTGCTAGTCGTGCATTAAATCGCATATTGACATTCTGTTGACTTTTTCGGTCAACGTTTGACCCGACAAACGACCTAGTTAGGTCTGGATTTGGTACTTGCCCTTATAAGGGTTTAATACCCATATAATTACCTATCTAACGGTACTTTTAATTCGGGTTACGACTGAGCTATCGATAACTAAACCCGAAGTCAACCGTTTAATACGATATGTTGACTTTTAAGCTAAAAACTAAACTAGAATTAATTTAGAAGGGATTAGAGACTTACTAGATGATTAATGGATGACTAGGAAGGCCTTCAATCAGATTGTAAGCTCCTCCAATGCTCAAAATGCTTGTAATTGATGTGTGAATAAGTTGTGAATGAATGGGGCTTTATATACAAGTTTCAAACACCACAAACAAGTGACAACCAAGTCTAGGGCCATCCACAACTGATCAACACATGTTAGTAGTGTTTAGGGATGTCTAAGGTTCATGCATGTGCAAGAAAAACCGGCCAAGGAGGTCACATTCGCACAAAACAGCCAACAGCAGGTTTGCTGTCGCTGGGCGCACCCTCGCGTAGCGCGAGGGGCTGTCGCGCTACGCGACGCCTTGCTCTGATCCGAATTTTGTTGATTGTTGATGGTTTGAAAGGGCAGCCATTATATATGACTTGTGGATTTCATTTTATCAATAGGGGACCTCCAATAAGTGTCTAATACTGTAACATACCCTACCATCATCCCTTGTTTCAATTGATTGCATTTACAAGACCCGAAAATAACGGTTTACCATTCATTTTCTTCTTGGGATCAAATCATGCTTTTGCAAGTCCATTATTGTGAACCCTTTTCTGAATTGAGGGTATATTAGATGTATATAACATTTAATCGGGTCTTGGGATTTATTATTGAGGTCGTTCAGAGGTAACAATTTAACATGACGCCACTTTAAATCCTACCGAAATTACCTTTATTAAATTCGGGTTTCCAACGCGTTTTTGTCTGACATGACACGTGTCGTTTTAATATTAACCCGAAATTTGCGAGGTGTTACAAGTTACATCTGGATGGACTTCCAAATTACACTAGCATCTTTCCCAAGAACAATATTGATATTTCGTCAGTGAAACCATTTTTTAACAAAGAGGTAAATTTATGTCACGTTTGATCTTATATACTGATTTAATTATTAACAAGAGTCAACTTTTTATTATTTAATGAGCAAAATATTTTATTTACGATTAATTTTTGCGCAGGTTATGATTCCAAAGTTGGAAAAACTGAAAATCATTCGTATGAAGAACTTGAAGGAGATATGGGAGTCTGAAATTACTACTACTGAGGGGAAAATTAAAAATATGTTCATGTTGAGAGAGATAGAAGTGAAAGATTGTAGTTCCATCGAAGTGTTATTCAACATAGACTTGGGCCAAATTCGGCAACTTGGTATGTGCAGCTTGAGAAACATTAAGGTGTGTCGGTGTGAGAGCTTTAGGGAGGTGTGGAGGATAAAAGATCCCGAAAATAACTACTTCATCGGTGGCTTTCAAGCCGTAGAAACAATATACATTGAGAAGTGTGAGAAGTTTAGAAATATAGTGACACCTACCACCGTCGATTTTGATATGAGAGCACTTAAGGACATCTATATTCAATCTTGTGAAGATTATGACGAGAGAAACAATGAATTAGTTAAGAACAACCAAGAGCAAGCGGTATGCCTTTCAACTTCTCTCTCTCTCCCTCTCTCTATATATATATATAGGACAAAGATCCGTTAGGAACCACCCCTTGCGAGAACCGCGAGAACCAATGTGAACACAACCAAAAATGCCTAAAAATAGCTAAAAAACACACAAATTTTTTTTTTTAATATTTTTTATGTTAAAATCGCTACATTTAGTAGCCAAAAAAAAATTGCTACTAAAAGTAGTGATTTTAACATAAAAAAAATTAAAAAAAAATAATTTTTTAGCTTTTTTTTTTTTTTTTTAGGTTTTTTTGGGGTTTAGTTTTTAGCATTTTAGCTTGGGGGGAGGGGGGGTGGTTTAGGTTTTTTTTTTTTGGGGGGGGTGGGGGTTAGGTTTTTTTTAGCCATTTTAGGTTGTGTTCACATTGGTTCTCGCGGTTCTCGCAATAAAGGTGGTTCTCGCATGAACCTTACCCTATATATATATATATAGGGTGGGGTTCTAGAGTGAACACTAATATATTTGCGAACTAAATGAACAAATCTTGGCCATTGATATTTACACATGTGGATGGCTAGGATATCATTATCAAATCGTAAAATACACTAGTGTATTTCATCATCAAATCCTGGCCATTGATCTACACACATGTATGGCCAGGATTAGTTCGCTCAGTTCGCAAACTACACTAGTGTTCACTCTTGAACCTAATCATATATATATATATATATATATATATATATATATATATATATATATATATATATATAGGGTTGAGTTCATTTCAGAACTCTAAATAACTACAGAACTTTCAGAACTCCTAATAAACAATCATTTTATATATAAGTTTTTGTATTTAGGATCTTTTTATCATCTATTATATGTATTTCTTTGATTACATACATGTTAAAAGTAGTTTACATATGTTTAATTGCCAAAATTATATATATGTGTCATAACTAATTACATATATGTAAAAAAACTAGTTTACATATGTGTAATTATAAAATTACATATAAAAAATGATAAAATTACTCTTAACATTTATGTAATCGTAAAAATACACATAATAAATGATAAAATTATCCTAAACATAAAAATATATAAATAAAAAGATTGTTTATTAGGAGTTCTGTGAGTTCTGTAAATATATATAGTTCTGAAATGATCCTGGCCCTATATATATATATATATATATATATATATATATATATATATATAGGGGAGGGTTTAAATGAGAACGCTAAATATCGCGAGAACCGTGAGAACGAATGAAAAAACCACGAGAACATGGTAAAAAACAATTCAAAATTTCTTTTTACACTTATCATTATTATCCGAATACAATGTTAGAAATTAAATTTACACGTTTCAAGTTATGTGAATTCATAAATAACGAAAATTTACACACATGTGTAAATTTGTTATATTTACACATGCGTAAAAAATTTAGTAAGAGTGATTTTGAGAGGAGAAATGAATTATTTGATATTGTGAATTCATTTTTGATGTTGTATTTTAATTAAAATGAGGTTTGTATTAAAAAAATTCGGTTTTGATTGGTTTTTTCATTCGTTCTCATGGTTCTCGCAATATTTAGCGTTCTCAAGATAACCCTCCCCTATATATATATATATAGGGTTGGGTTCATTTCAAAACTCTAAATAATTGCAGAACTTTCAGAACTCTTAATAAACAACATTTTTATTTAGTTTTTTTTTATTTTTAGAGCACTTCTATCATTTTTCCATATATTTTTATGATTACATACATGTTAAAAGTAGTTTATCATTTTTTGGTATGTAAACTAGTTTTTTTTAACATATATGTAATTAGTTGTTACACATATTTACAATTTGATTATTATACATATGTAAACTATTCTTAACCTGCATGTAATCATAAAAATACATATGATAAATGATAAAAGTATCCTAAATACAGAAATTTATATATAAAATAATTGTTTATTAGCAGTTCTGAAAGTTATGCAATTATTTAGAGTTCTGAAATGATCCTCAGCCTATATATATATATATATATATATATAGAGGCCGGTTAACGTACAATACCTCTTATCCTACATTATGTACGCGATGCCCACAGCCGTACGATCTTCAATCCATCAAACGCGGGCAAACATTGATAACCATCGTAAATTCAAACAACCATCACCATTATTCCTCGTCGCCTTTTTCCTTCACTACCGCCGGACTCGAAAAAGATCAGCAAGCAACAATACGGCGACGTTAACCTCCCTCCGGTCACCTGCAACCTTCGTTCTTTGTTTCCGGTTCAATCATCTTATTCGAACTCCGACCCTAAAACCTGCAACTCATCTTCATCAGTTCATCATCATCTTCAACCTTTCGTCGCCGGTCACTGTTTAATCATCTTCACCGTTGAACACCTTCATTCTCTCTGATCATCAACCACCTTCAACCACCGTACCTCCTACGACCACCATCAAGAAAACTCCATCACAAACAAGATCCACTGCTTCGAATAATCATCATCTTTCTGTTTCTCTCTCTTGTTCTCAAAGACAGTGCCATGTCCACACCACATGCGAATTTGATCAACACCACATGCGAAGTAGTGCCATGTCCACATGCTAGTGCCATGCACATGCGAATTAGTGCCATGTCCACATGCGAAATTTGTATGTCTCTAATTATATTTTGTCCACATGCGAAATTTGTTTTTCTCCACATGCGAAATTTGTATGTCTCTAATTATATTTTTGTCCACATGCGAAATTTTATGTCTCTAATTAATCCACATGCGAATTAATGAAATAGCATGTGTTAATTTTGATGAAATAGCATGTTTTTTTTAACAAGTTCGCATGTGGTACAAAAAACAACATGCGAATTTTGATTGATGATCGGGCGGCTGAGATTGTAGCGTACGTAATGTACGATAAGGAGATTTGTACAGTACTCTTTACCTATATATATATATATATATATATATAGGACAAAGATCCGTTAGGAACCACCCCTTATTGCGAGAACCGCGAGAACCAATGTGAACACAAAAAAAAAATACATAAAAATAGCTAATTTTTTTTAATATTTTTATGTTAAAATCGCTACTTTTAGTAGCCAAAAATTTTTTTTTTTTACTACTAAAAGTAACGATTTTAACAAAAAAAATATGTAAAAAAAAATTTTAGATTTTTTTTTTTAGATTTGTTTAGGTTTTTTGGGGGTTTAGTTTTTAGCATTTTAGCTTGGGGGAGGGGGGGGTTAGGTTTTTGGGGGGTGGGGGAGGGGGGTTTAGGTTTTTGGGGGGGGGGGGGGTGTTGGATCGTTCGTGTGACCCTAAATAGTCAGTATGAGTAGTTCATCATCAAGTACAAAGGCGGAATCAATGTAAAAGATGTCAACACAGCTTGTTCCTTTCTAATTATCCTTTTATTGATCAATCCGGAGCTTTTACACGTTCAAATGGCAAACGGACAGCACCTCGACTCAGAACATATGGTCAGATTCCGTTTGAAATGAACACACACAACACCTATTTATACTAGTGCTGATTTCGCTTGAAACTGTCACAACCCATTTCAAGCGAAATTAACATGTTGATTTCGCTTGAACTGGTCTGTGTCACTTTCAAGCGAAATTACACATTAATATATAATCAAACCCTAATTTCAACCATGTTGTGTCCTCGTTCATCCATATCTAGACATAAGACTCGATTAAAACGAAGTTAACAGACACTAGATGCACCAACAGGGGGTGAGGTGGGGTTATGTTTTTTTTTAGGTTTTTTTGGGGTTTTAGTTTTTAGCATTTAGCTTGGGGGGGTTAGTTTTTTTTTTTGGGGGGGGGGGGGGGGGTGGGGGGTTTAGGTTTTTGGGGTGGGGGGTAGGGGTTAGGTTTTTTTAGCTATTTTAGGTTGTGTTCACATTGGTTCTCGCGGTTCTCGCAATAAAGGTGGTTCTCGCATGAACCTTGCCCTATATATATATATATATATAGGACAAAACCTTGCCATATATATATATATATAGGACAAAGATCCGTTAGGAACCACACCTTATTGCGAGAACCGCAAGAACCAATGTGAACACAACAAAAAATGCCTAAAAATAGTTAAAAAACACACAAAAAAATTTTTTTAAATATTTTTTATGTTAAAATCGCTACTTTTAGTAGCAAAAAAAAATTTAAATTTTTTTCCTACTAAAAGTAGCGATTTTAACATAAAAAAATATATATAAAAAAAAAGAATTTTAGCTTTTTTTAGATTTTTTTAGGTTTTTTGGGGGGTTTAGTTTTTAGCATTTTAGCTTTGGGGGGAGGGGGTGGTTTAGGTTTTTTTTTTTGGGGGGGGGGGGGGGGGAGGGGGTTAGGTTTTTTTAGCTATTTTAGGTTGTGTTCACATTGGTTCTCGCGGTTCTCGCAATAAAGGTGGTTCTCGCATGAACCTTACCCTATATATATATATATATAGGGCCAGGATAATTTCAGAACCATAAATATTTACAGAACTCGCAGAACTCCTAATAAACAATCTTTTTATTTGTATGAGTTAATTACATGGTTAGTCCCTGTGGTTTACACAAATAACAATCTGAGGTACTAATAGTTTAAAATCACATCCTAAGGTACTAACTTTCCATTTTATAACATGTGAGGGTATTAACGTTAATTCTCTTTTAACAATTAGTACCTTAAATTGTTAGTTTGTGTAAACCACAGGGACTAACTATGTAATTAGCTATGTAATTAATACCCTCACATGTTAAAAAATGGAAAGTTAGTACCATAGGATGTGATTTTAAACTATTAGTACCTTAGATTGTTACTTTGTGTAAACCACAGGGACTAACTATGTAATTAACTCTATTTGTATATTTTTATGTTTAGGATAATTTTACCATTTATTATGTGTATTTTTATGATTACATACATGTTAAGACTAATTTTATCATTTTTTATATGTAATTTTATAATTACACATATGTAAACTAGTTTTTTTACATATATGTAATTAGTTATGACACATATATATAATTTTGGCAATTAAACATATGTAAACTACTTTTAACATGTATGTAATCAAAGAAATATATATAATAGATGATAAAAAAATCCTAAATACAAAAACTTATATATAAAATGATTGTTTATTAAGAGTTCTGAAAGTTCTGTAGTTATTTAGAGTTCTGAAATGAACTCAACCCTCTATATATATATATATAGATACTTGTTAATTATATGTACCTTTTAATACTCGGATTTTGTTTCTTGTATATAAGGGGTGCTAAATGGGTCGTGTTCGCGGGTTGGCAGGTTTAACCCGACCCGACCCGAACCCGAAAATTTTACACGAACCTGAACCCGACCCGAACCCGAAAATCATATCATACATATGAACCCGAACAGGACCTGAAGTTTTGTGGGTTGACCCCGAACACGACCCGTTCAACCTGATTTTTTTGTTTTTTTTTTCTGAAATTAATATATTAGAATTAAAATTTACTTAAAATACAGATGTATATAATAATATTAAATTTAAATTATAAGATGTTATGTTAATTTCTCTTTTTAAGTTTTAATTATGGCATAAAATACACACCCCATTTAATTTATGACATAAAATGTATTGTAAAAAAATGTAATATAATATAAATGTGTTAAACGGGTCAACCCGCCAACCCGACCAGGATGACCAGAACCCGACCCGTTAACCTAAACGGGTTCGCGGATTCAACCTGAAACTGGCCCAAACCCGTTTAGACTAAACCTAAACCCGCGAATTTCGTGTTAGGTTTGTGTCGTGTTTTTTGGTAGTGTCAGAAATTCACACCCCTACTTGTATATGGATCCTCATTGTAATAAAGTTTTATTGAAATCATATGTTTTGTGACTTTAAAAATCCAACTATTATTAATTTGCTGATATTAAAGTGTAACTTTTGGATTTTTACGAACTTTATATTTTTCAAAATGATTGTAACTCGATTTAAACTCCCTCGCGTTGCGGCGGGGGCGTAAAACTATGCCAAATAGCACTAATGTCACACCACCGTCAGCGACTACCAACACTGAGTCGATCCAGGACCCGCGCGTTGCGACGAACTTGTCAAACGAAAAAAATAAATGTAAAACATTGAACTACACATGCATGTTGCGTCGTGTTAAGTCGCATAATTTTGAACGAAACAAAAAAAACGTTAAACGACACACGCACGTCGCGCCTCTTAACTCGCAAAATTTAGAGCGAAACGTAAAAAAGAAAATTTGCGAAAGATGAAAAGTATAGGGACCAAAGTTGAAGGTAAAAATATTGGTTTGTTAAATTGAAAATAATGAAACTTTTGAGTTAAAAGTGAAAAAAAACAATTTATATGGGTTAAAATTGCAAAATATAAAAAGCTTTTGGGTTAAAGTTAGAAAATCAAATTTTTTTTAGAACCCCCAAAACATGAATTACAACACCTTATTGTCACGGGGTTAGTTTTCGACCCCCGTGTGGCGTCCCCGAGTCCCCGGGGACAAGCCAATCCATCCCGCTTCTTTGTGTGGGTCACTAGTTTCGTCCTGCCTTGGACTCATCAGGAGAGCGGCGCCAGCTCTCGACCAGTGGTGCGTTCGTCGTTTGCACGACTAGGCACGTACACCTCTTCATTGACACTGACTCCGTCCCCTGATAAAGTCCAGGACTAGCCAGTAGCCCAAGCGTTCAAGCACGGCCCATAGCATCGCGATCTTCAAACATTTGGCCCGTGACACTCTCCCACCACCATTTCATGCACGTCCTCGTGCATGCTCGCCGTCCCATACCAGCTCGCATACTTGACAATGCATGATCCCCCTTATGTTGAGCATGATTCACTTTGGGAGGGCAGGACACCCGGAAGCACAGCAACAATGATCTTCTGTCGTGCATGTTCAATATAGTACGTCAGTTTTGGTTTTAAGTGGCGCTGACGTCCGCCGCATCGGATTAGGTGCCGATGATTCACCTTGTTTCAGGAATACGGGGACCTGAATAGTTGTAGCAGCTTTCACAAAACTTCCTTTTTACGGCGTTGCTTGAACCGTAGATTTTTGAACATAACACGGAGGGCTTCAATGCAACTATACTTGAGCGGCTCTCACGATCCCATACTCGCGGAGTACAAAGACCTTTGCCGAAGCAAACCCATATTTGGTCTTCTCCCACCACCATTGCGCAACCATACTCTAAATGTTAAGCTCATTTTGGTTAAGAGTCACGTTCCAACGTATCCGAGATTCGTTCTGCTCTGATACCACGTTGTCACGGGGTTAGTTTTCGACCCCCGTGTGGCGTCCCCGAGTCCCCGGGGACAAGCCAATCCATCCCGCTTCTTTGTGTGGGTCACTGGTTTCGCCCATTCCTTGGACTCATCAGGAGAGCGGCGCCAGCTCTCGACCAGTGGTGCGTTCGTCGTTTGCACGACTAGGCACGTACACCTCTTCATTGACACTGACTCTGTCCCCTGATAAAGTCCAGGACTAGCCAGTAACCCAAGCGTTCAAGCACGGCCCATAGCATTGCGATCTTCAAACATTTGGCCCGTGACATTATGCACAAAATTGTTCTTAATTTATGGAATGTAAATGTAAATTTAAATTTATTATACAGGTTGAACAATTGATACAAAAACTTTTTCATTATTTACTGGGTTTCATATGAAAAGGCAGTTGTGGTAATTTGGTCAAACTTCGAAGTCAAGATGAGAAAAGTGAAAATAATTATGAAATAAACGTATTCATTTTAGGTCATTCATTGATTATTAGTGTGTCAAAGAAAGACATATCGTAAGTCCACCCGTACTCGGGCGTTGTTTGTAAAAAAAATTCAAAAAAGACGCCCGGAAACGCCCCGAGCCCCACTACGGCCGGCGTTTTCCGGCGTTATTTTTGAAAAAAATTGCCCCCGGCGTGTTTATTAAAACGCCAAAATGGGTTTATGATGGTTTGACTTTGGTTTGACTGGCCAATAAGAGAATAGATTGTTTTTTTTTTTTTTTTTTTTGTTTCATGGGCGTTATTGGAATAATGCCCCACTACACCACTTTATGCTATAATGCCCCATGCTGACTGGGATGACACGTGTCGCAAAACGCCCCATGGTGGGGGCATTATATTGATTTACCACTACACATGGTCTAAGGGAGTGTTCTTATATCTATAGTTACATTCCCAATCCAATTTCCAATCTATCGTTGTACAATTTGAAGTTATAAAAAATAGTAGATAGTTTAATTTCAAGGAGAATTGCTAATTAGATATGTATATGTTTCATTGCAGATTAATAATATGTCAAAGGAAAGGATATCAAAAGAGGATGATAATTTGTCTGAATTTGCATTCACATCCTATCAGATGGGCTACAGTTTCCATCAACTTCATAAAATTTTCTTAAGTGTTAAAGGGGTAGAGGTGGTGTTTGAGATTGAGAGTCCAAGTAATAGAGATCAAACTGTAACATCTCAACAACAACCACTACTTCCCTACCTTGAACATTTAACACTATCGAAGATGAAAAAGTTGAGTCATGTGTGGAAGTGCAATAGTTGGAACAAATTCTTTGTTCTTCACAAACACCAACCACAATCCTCATTCCAAAACCTCACATCCATAGAACTGGAACAGTGCCCGGGTATTAAGTACTTGTTTTCACCTCTTATGGTGAAACTTCTTACCAACCTACAGGAAGTAACCATAGAGGATTGTGATGGTATGGAAGAAGTTTTTTCAAACAGAGATGAAGAAGAAATGACGTCATCTACATATGCCCACACAACTGCCACTTTCTTCCCTCGTCTTCATCATCTCAGACTATATGGCATGAAAAATCTGAAGCATATTGGTGGTGGCGTTGCTAAGGGTACAACTGATGTCGGTCATGGTCAATCGAAGGTATGTTTTATTGTTCTTCATCTAAGTTTTCTAATTTTCATCTTTTTTCTTTATTTATTTCATTTTGTCATTATTATATAATAGTTTGTAAGCTAATCCTTTTAAGTTCAAATCAAAAAATAAGATAAGATGCTTATCGAATTTTAGGGGGCATTTGGTCGACGGAATGTTTTGGAATTGGAATTTGTGTAGGAATTAGAATTTGAGGGAATTGGATTTGGAATTTAAACATTCCAATTGGAATTGGAAAATTGTTGGAATTGGAATCTCAATTCCATTTTTGTTGTGTTTGGTTGTCAAATGAATTGGAATCCATCATCGCGTCACCCACATCTCCCGGTACGGATTGAAACAGTACGGGTCAAAACGGTTCGTGTCGAAATTGAGTCGGGCCAATTTTCCTTTTTTTCCTGAGAGAACGGGCTAGATTGTCAATCTGATTGTGAGCATGATTTTCATTTCTTAAATCATAGTGCTGAACGTTTATTCGGTGTTGACTTGATTGTCAAAAGTCAAAAGAGCTCAATAACCTTTTGAATATTCGATTCTCGTCGCGACTAAACGGTACCGGGCGAAACGGCTCGGGTTGAAACGGTTCGATTCGAAACGGCACGGGTCAAACGGTTCGTGTAGAAACGGTTCGCGTCGAAACGGTACGGGTAGAAACGGTTCGCGTCAAAACGGTTCGATTCGAAACGGTACGTGTCGGAATGATTCACGTCGAAATGGTTCGTGTTCGTGCCGAAACGGTTCGCGTCGAAACGGTTCGTGTCGAAACAGTACTGGTCGAAACGGTTCGCGTCAAAACGGTTCGATTCGAAACGGTACCTGTCGGAACGGTTCGTGTTCGTGTCGAAACGGTTCGCGTCGAAACGGTTCGTGTCGAAACAGTACGGGTCGAAACGGTTCGGATCGAAACCGGTACGGGTCGAAACGGTCGAAGATTCCAATGAAAATACTTTAAATCCTTCACATATAGGAAGGATTTTGAATTCCTTCACATAAAGGAATTTAAAGGAATTCAAGCTAATTCCAATTCACATTCCATTGTCAACCAAACACATGAAGATTGGAATTGAGATTCCAATTCCATCAAATTTTGTGAACAAAACATATTAAGAGATGGAATTCAGATTCCAATTCCCTTAAATTCCATTGAATTCCTGTGAACCAAACGCCCCCTTATAGTGTTTTTTGAATTTCATAAAAAGTTTATGAATGACATATTTATATACACACAAATTGTAATTAAAACGTTAACTAAGCTTAGACGTTTTCAAGAAACCCCAATTAACCAACCCATAATTGAAATGAAAGCACATCTGTAACTAAGCTAACTAATATCACTGGCCAATTATGAAATGAAAGCTCGCTTATCTAACTTCTATTAAAAAATGTCGTGGATAATTAAGGTTCATTAAATAATTTAGTCTTGATTTTTCATTTACTACAGGTTTCTCAAGTTGATGTTGTTTCTTGGTCCGTATGCCAATACTCTAGAACGATTCATATTGAACGATGTGATTCTTTGTCAAGTGTGATTCCATATTATGCAGCAGGGCAAACGCAAAAGCTTCAAGAATTACGGATACTTAACTGCACATCAATGATGGAGGTATTTGAAACCGAAGAAATCAACAATAAAAATACCAGTGGTTGTAGTAATACTACAGTAGCAGTTCCTAGACCAACCAATATTATTGTGCACAAGTTCCCCTACCTAAAGATATTGAAGATTGATGCATGTGATCGTCTGGAAAACATATTCACATTTTCCACACTTGAAAGCCTCAAGAAAATCGAAGAGTTATCGGTAAGAAAATGTGGTGCAATGAAAGTGATTGTGAAGGAAGAAGTTCGAGAGGACACATCGACATTGTCTAATAATGTGGTCTTTTCAAATCTAAAATCAATTAGATTGGAAGGTCTACCAAACCTTGCAGGTTTTTTCTTGGGGATGAATATTGAATTTGAGTGGCCATTACTAGAATGTGTTTTGATCGAAAATTGTCCTCAAATGACGGTGTTCACATGTGGTCGGTCAACAGCTCCCAGGCTTGAGTACATAGAAACAGGGCTAGGCAAACATAATCTTGAATGTGGCCTTAACTTTCATCGGGGCCAGCTCCCGGTTGCCGTTACTAGAGTATGTTTTGTTTTTTTTCTTTTTGCATTATCTATATAATAAATCATCCAAGTGAAAGTATTAAACACTTTGATAGTAGTTTATGTGCGAGTTTAGATTGTCCTATAAAATAAAATAAAACAAAAACATTTAAGCTGGAGCTGATGTTACATCTAACATGCTATCCTTTTTTTTCTTTGGTTTTTTTTTTTTGTTTTGCAGATACCATCACCAAGTTTAGATTGTAAAAGCTCGAGCCCTACTAAATTAGAAGGGAGAACTTGGTCTTTTCATAATCTAATCCAGTGCAACATTGATTCCTCACATAAGGATACAAAGATTTTTCCATCCAATGAGCTGCAACAACTAGAGCAGCTTGAAACGATTCATGCACAAGATTGTAACAATGTGGAGGAGGTAGTTGAAGTAACATCAGAAGTGACAAACAATGAATCACAAACTAATGTCAAATTTCCAAAGCTAAGAGAAGTGGACTTAAAGTATATAAGCAGTCTCAAGTATATATGGAAGAGCAATCAGTGGAGAATATTGGAGTTTCGAAACCTAACAACACTCTCTATTCATGGTTGTGGTAGATTAGAACATGTATTTACTTGTTCAATGGTTGGTTGTGTCATGCAACTCCAAGAGCTACATATAGAATGGTGCAGAAACATGAAGGTAATTGTGAAGGAAGAAGAAGAAGATTGTGATGCCAAAGTTAGTGAGATTATTGAGTTCCGTTCTCTGAAGTCTTTACAACTTAATGGTCTTCCAAGCCTTAAAGGATTTTACTTAGGGAAGAAGGATTTTACATTGCCATCCCTTGATACCTTGGTAATCACAATGTGCCCAGAAATAATGGTATTCACTGAGGGTCATTCAATAATTCCAGAGCAAACAGTATTGGAGACAAGTTTTGGGTCCTTTAATGTTGGAGAAGACATCAATTCATTTATACTCACAAAAAAACAAGAGGTTAGTAGATATCGGTTCCTTTATATATATTTATGAGTGTGTTAGTTATATTATAAGGAATGGTTGTGAATGGGGGAGAGAGTAAATGTTACAATTTATCTATAAATATATGGGAAACACTATTCGCCCTTATAATTTTTTAATATTTTTGAAAGTAATTGTGAGTGGAAGGAGACAAAAAAGGTAATGATGGAAACATAAAAAATATTATTTAATTGAAAATGAGAAATAAAATGTAGTGATATTTGATGTAATGATAGGGATAAAGAATTCAATGTGAATACTCTTGATATACATTTGAAAAGTAGCCATTTATGTTATAATTAGAGTATTCATAATGATGACCCTAAAAAATATGTGAGTGAGTTTAGTTATATTAGATCATGTGTAGTGGTAATGCCCTTACCCTTGGGCGTTTTGCGCCATGTGGCAGACCAGTTAGCAATGGGGCATTATGGAGCGTTTTCTAAAATGGGTGTAGTGGGGATGTGGGCATTGTAGTGCAATAGAATTAAATTAAAAAAAACCATAAAAATGTTATTGGACAAAAAAGGCATGGAAACAGGTGATTGGCCACTTCAACTCTCAATCCGACATGGAATAAAGCACGCTCCAAACGATTTTTGGAATAAAAACGCCCATGGGGGCGGCTTCCGGGGCGTGCTCCGACGTTTTCAACCAAAAAAAGGCCCAATTTTGAACGAGTACGGATGGTCTTATAAGGAATGGTTGTTAGTGTTTTTAAGTGGTTGTGAGTGGAGGAGAGAAAATATATGAGAAAGTTACTGTTCATCTGTGAATATATAAGAAAAAAAATCTGGAGAGAGAAAACCTTAAAATTTTTTTAATATTTTTAAAAATGGTTGAGAGTGGAGGAGAGAGAAAAGATAATGATAAAGGTATAAAAATATTATTTAATTGAAAAAGAGAAAAAAAATAGTTGTTTTTAGTGTAAATATATGGATATGAATAACGAATTCATTGCGAATGCTCTAGAAAGCTCCGACCATTTCCTTATTCTCACTTTTTAACATTTTTTATAAATTTTTGCAGGGATTTAGTTTTGGGAGTAGGTTGTTGATAAATTGTAACGATTATTATTGAGTTTGTTATTGTTATCGATGTCAGAATGTCAGCATTACCTATTATAACATTTTTATGTACGTTGTAAGGTCATGTTTTGTATTTAACTATTTGTTTGTAAAAAAAATGCACATTTGCGCATACCAAATCATTCAAAGACAATGATGAATTTAATTTGCAAGATAGCGCACACACAATTCACATTGAGAATCATGCTAATCTCTTGCCTGAGACAGCTAAACCTGGATTGGGCTCTTTTAACCTCTCATTTTCAAAGGCCTTCCAGAAACCCGTAATGGATTAGCTGAACTGAGGAACCACAGCCTAGCGTTTAATTGGAATCGTTAACTTCATTGTTGTCTTCGACCAAGGGATAGTTTTGCAATTCTCAGTAAAGGTTACTAAAGCCAAAACCTCATTGGTGGTCTCTGACATCAAAAATACGTGGACATCTAAGAACGTCGATTTCAGATTAGTCAACTTTCATTGAAAGAAAGAACCGAGACAGCAGACAAGAGCCTTCTTGGCAAGCCCGATCACGGTTTGACTTCCTCTTGGATTGCGTCAATGGATCAAGTAAAAAAACGGAGGATTTGCTAAAGTAGGAGCGCTCCGATCTCACTCACCTGTGAAAATTCGTTTAAGATAAAAGCACCGGTTTTATCCAACCCCGCTAACTCCAACGACAGGCAAAGGCCTGTCCACAAGAGAACCCCGAAACGAAAACCCTTCTACCTTTACTTTATCGCCTGCCGTTAAATGAAAGTGGATTAGAGTTCCCCTATGAGAATGGGGCTGGTGAAATAGGAGACCTCAAGCTACCATACTTGACTAGAACCGAAGGAAGATCTCTCACACCTATATTGAAATTCCCCATGGAGGGCGTCAAATGCATCAAACACACCTATCCATGAATCCCTTGCTCCGATCTGAACTGGCCAAGCAACAGTAATAATAGGATTAGAGGACTGAAAAGAAAGTATGGTTTTATGTAGGGGTGGCAAAATCAACCCATACATTCAACTTTGGGTTAGAATGGGTATTATTTTTATAGTAGATGGGTTAAGTTGGGTTAACAATAATTGTTAAATAGGTCAAGATGGATAACTTAAAAAAATAACAAAATAATATGTGGGTCAGCATGGGTTTTCTGGGAAAACTAAACCCAAAAAGTCTAAACTGCGCATTCTTCTTTTTCTCATCTCCAACGCCCAAATCACCCAAATCACCACCATCCTTCAACCTCCATTTCACCGCTTCTACTCTGAGTCGGTGAAACAATAAAAAAATTAAAAATAAAAATAAAATTGTAAAAAATCAGAAAAATTCTTAAAAATAAAAAAATTCTAAAAAATCATAAAAAATCATAAAAAAAATTCTAAAGATCCAATAAAGTATAAAAACAAAAAAAATCATAAAAATTCTAAAAAATAAAAAAATTCTAAAAAATCAAAGATATTCTTAAAAAATCATAAAAATTCTAAAAAATCATAGAAACTCTTAAAAATCCAAAAATTCTAAAAAAAATCAAAAAATCCTAAAAAATCAAAAAAAAATTAAAAATTAAAAAAAATCATAATTCTAAAAAATCAAAAAATTCTAAAAAATCAAAAAATTCTAAAAAAATCCAATAAATTCTAAAAAATATAAAAATCTAAAAAATCCAAAGAACTCTAAAAAATCCATAAAATTCTAAAAAATCCAAAAAATTCTAAAAATTGGGATTTTTTAGAGTTTTTTTTTTTAAGTTTTCTGGATTTTTTAGAATTTTTATGATTTTTTAGAATTCTTTTATTTTTTTGATTTTTTCAAATTTTTTGGATTTTTAGAATTTTTTTAATTTTTTAGAATTCTTTGGATGTTTTAGGATTTTTTTTTTGGTTTTTTTAAATTTTTTTATTTTTTGGAATTTGTTGGATTTTTTAGAATTTCTTTGATTTTTTTTTGAATTTTTTGATTTTTTAGAATTTTTTATTTTTAGAATTTTTATGATTTTTTTTTTTTTTTTTTGAATTTCTTTGATTTGTTAGAATTTTTTTCATTTTTTAGGACTTTTTGATTTTTTAGAAATTTTGAATTTTTTAGAGTTTTTTTTTTAAATTTTTATGATTTTTTAAAAAATTTTATGATTTTTTTTTTATTTTTTAGAATTTTTTATTTTTTATAATTTCTTGGATTTTTAGATTTTTTTATTTTTTATAATTTTTTTATTTTTATACTTTTTTTGATATTTCGAATTTTTATGATTTTTTTTAATTTTTAGAATTTTTTATCTTTTAGAATTTTTTATTTTTTAGAATTTTTTTTATTTATTTTTTATTTTTTAGAATTTATTGGATTTTTCAGAATTTTTATGATTTTTTAGAATTTATTTGATTTTTTATAAAAAAAATTTATTTTTTAGAATTTTTTTACTTTTTAGAATTTTTTGAATTTTTTTGATTTGTTTTATTTTTTGGAATTTCTATAGAAATTTTTTTTTTTTTTGCGTTTTTAAGATTTTTTTTATTTTTTTTTTTTAGAATTCTTTGAAATTTTTTCATTTTCCATAATTTTTTTAATTTTTTTTGGTAAATTACACTTTTCGTCCTTTATGTTTGTATCGGATTGCAACGGATAGCCTTTTAACTTCAATATGTACAGTCGCAATCCTTTATTTGGAAAACTCGTTCCATCTTTCGTACTTTAGCACTAACTAGGTTAATAATATTAGTTAAGTCTATTTGTATAAGGGAACTTTGGTCTTTTTACCAATCTAATTAAAATACAAAATTAAAAAATAATAATTTAACAATCCCTTCACCACTCACTCTCTCACCCTCACTCTTTCACCAGTGGCGGTGGTTGTGGCCGATGGGTGAGGGTGAGAGAGAGAGAGAGTGAGGGGTGAAAGGGTTGTTAAATTATTATTTTTTCAATTTTGTATTTTAATTAGATTGGTAAAAAGACCGAAGTGCCCTTATATAAATAGACTTAACTAAAATTTTTAACCTAGTTAGTGCTAAAGTACGAAAGATGTAACGAATTTTCCAAATAAAGGATTGTGACTGTATTTATTGAAGTTAAAGGCTATCCGTTGTAATCCGGTACAAACATAAAGGACGAAAAATGTAATTTACCCTTTTTTAGAATTTTTTTATTTTGTATAATTTTTTTGATTTTTTTTTATTTTTTTATTGTTTTTATTTATTTATATTTTTAGCCTATCATGTTCAAATCCATCTTGACAAAAACTCATCTTGACCTAAAGCTATCCTAACTCATTTCTTAATAAACCCATTATAACCCAAACTCATCCTAACCCATACCCATTACCCAAAACTGCCCAACCCACCCATTTTACCACCCCTAGTTTTATGCCTCATATATAACACGGGATTTTTGCTGGTGCTCGTGGCAACGACATGTCATAATCGCAGCAGCAGGATTTTAATTCTTTTAGTTTACTTCCTTTACTTTTAAAAATGTGTGTTGAATTCCTCTGCTTCAAACAATTTGAAAAAGAAAATCATTTCACTTAAATCTTTTAAATTCATGTGTCAATTCCACTCGGTTCAGAAAGTAGTGTATATAGTATATGTATTCAGAACCTTGAAAAATGAAAATAACACTATTTCATGTTCCAATATGTGCATTGTACTTCTTTTGAATATCAAAGTAGTTTGAATATAAAATCACATTTAGGATTTAAATTTTGAACAAATCACCTCTCTTTTATTTTAATATTTTATGAAATAGCAACAATACAATAGTTGGAGGGAATGTCATACACAAAGGTGATATGGCACTTGCAACTTTATGCATCCATTTATCTTTAACATAACCCTTTACCTGCCTTGATCAAAATTCAAAAACGAGTTAAATGCCATTTTAGTCCATGTGGTTTGGGCCATTTTGCCAGTTTAGTTCAAAGGTTTCATTTTTAACCTGTGGGTCCAAAAAGGTTTCACAGTTGCCATTTTAGTCCACTTGGTTAACTTCATCCATTTTTTCTGTTAACGAGAAGGCCAGTTCGGTCATTTTATATGGCTGAATTGCCATTTTAGTTAACAGAATTACATACAAAATGACCAAATTGGCCTTCTCGTTAACAGAAAAAATGGATGAAGTTAACCAAGTGGACTAAAATGGCAACTGTGAAACCTTTTCGGACCCACAGGTTAAAAATGAAACCTTTGGACTAAACTGGCAAAATGGCCCAAACCACAGGGACTAAAATGGCATTTAACTCAATTCTAAAAACAAAAAAAAAACAAATAAAAGAAGCATTTCAACCCTGCAAAAACATCAGATATACTGATTATGTCCTTTCTATATCTCTACCATCTAAAAAGTAAAAAACTACATCCTAATCTTTATCATTCCACCTCACATGTTCATCCATCCTAACTCGCCTTCATTTCCACTCATGTAATTGACACTCGACCCTCTACCGTTGGTGGTTGTAGGCAAAACCGGTTCACACCCCACCCCAATATAGCTCCCTGGCTGAATAAACTCCGTTGAACCGTAGTGGACACCCGAACGCAACCCGGATAAAACACTAAATAGACTCTCATCCACCACCTGACCACCATTCCTGATGTCATGACTCGGTACTACACCGCCTACCCACCCGTCACGCGCCCCCTCACCCTCGGAAAACCAGTTTTGACCTAGACGATGATGATGAGATGGTACTGACATCGCCACGTTAACAACACCGTTCGTTGACCAATCTTGAACCTGGTTGAGCGGCAACAAGTGTTCATGCCTCGGAATCAAGTAACGGTCCCCACCATCTGCAAACATGTTTTGATCCAACGGTAATGATTGACCGGTTCCTAGATAATGAGAATTCCCAGGATCTTTAAAAAGTGAATGTAATTGTAATTCGTTACGGTCTGGATTAACGTAAGGATTGTAGAAAGAATCTCCAACATCGGATCGTCTGGGGAGAAAACTTGATTGGCTGATAGAAGGATAATCTTGGCTTACGGATGCAGGTAGATGATAGTACGCGTTTCGTAGGCTAACTGGGGGCCAAATTTCAGTGGCGGCAGCAGGTGTTGGAAACGGTTCACCCACAGGGGCGTTTGCGTGATTCATATTTTCGGGATATTCAACTAAACTAGAAGGGAAAGCCTCTGATCCTGTTATAGCGTTATCATTGGTGTTTATTGTTATGTGACAGAAGTCTTGGGTATTGTCAGGTATGGAAATTTGCGGCAGATGCTGATTCTGATCAGAGAGTTGGCTCGACTCATTTGTAATTTCGTGATTTTCTGTGTTAAGATCTGATTCTGACTGGAAAATTGGTTCACCGTTTTGTTCCATGTTCTCCTGGACACAGCAATATAAAACTATTAACCCAAAATTGAACAAATAATAACATTTATTTGAGGATATACATAAGAGGTGACAACATTGACCCAATCTCATAAATCGTTTTATTCGAGAGATTTAGACTATTGTTGTATAAATCTTGTTTTGAGAAAGCGCTATAGACTTTAGCTGAACTCACACACAAGTCCTTTTCATATGTGGACTTCTAAAACTTAATGAAAATGTCCTTTTTAAAAGTTTTGCGGCTTGATGATGTAGAAAAGAACATTTTCATAATTTTTCAAAAAGGTTGAAGGATATAATCATGCAATTTTTTTTAATAGTAAAATCCAGAAACTTCATCGTCAAGTTTGAAAGCAAAAAGATTTAATAATCAGAAAATAAGGTATGGGACTTATGTACAAATTCTGTGAAAGTCCATAGGGTTTTTTGACCGTTAATCTTTATTCAATCATAATTAACGCATTAATTATTTTTTAAGAGTAAAGTACACACACGGTCCTTGTGGTTTACCAAAATTTTGGATTTGGTCCCTACCTTTCCAAAAGTACACAGACGGTCCCTGTGGTTTGCACTTTGTAACACATTTAGTCCCCAGCCAGCAAATGTAAAGGTTCTAGCAGGTCCAAGTTATGGACTAAATGCGTTAGTTACAAAGTGGAAACCACATGGACCATCCATGTACTTTTGGAAAAAGCTGGCCAGTTGGGGACTAAATGTGTTACAAAGTGCAAACCACGGGACCATTCGTGAACTTTTGAAAAGCTAGGGACCAAATCCAAAATTTTGGTAAACCACAGTGACCATCCGTATACTTTACTCTGTTTTTTAAAAAATCAAAACATTGGACAAAAAATGTAATGTTACCAAAGTTGATCCAAAGTTCCAAACCCATTTTGACCTTTTACCCAAAGCCCGCCCATTCTGCCACCTCTATAATATAAATGGAAGTTGAATAATGCTTAGATATGAGCAAACCTCTGGTGCAATTAGAAGGACATCACTTGGTTCTTCAACGTGTTGCTCATTGTTTAATTGCTCTTGCTCTTCATCCTGACCAACAGCTACGAACTTGTCATCCCGATTATTATACAAATTCAAAACGGGTACATCACTTGACTTCCATTTATCTTCCATTTCGTTCCTCAACGAGACTCCTATTTGCCTCTTTGCAGCTCGCCAACTTTTCCAGGTCTCAAACCCGACACAGAGATCTTTCTTTGCCAGATGCAACCTGGTTCCAAAAAAAAGAACAGATTAATCTTATTAAAAACAAAATACTAGGGGTGTGAATTTCTGACATGACACGAACCTAAAAAGTAATTCGCTGGTTTGGCTCAGTTTCAGGTTAAAGTTTAAACCCGTGAACCCTTTTATCTAAACGAGTCGGGTTGACCCGTTTAACCCACTTATATATTATACTATTTATTTACAATATGTTTTCTGTCATAAATTAAGTTGGGTGTGTATTTTATGCCATAATTATAACTTAAAAAGAAAGATTGACATAAAATTTTATAATTTAAATGTGATTGTATTATGTACGTTTGTGTTTTTTTGCATTAAGTATTAATTTTAATATAATATATTAATTTGCAGAAAAAAATTGAAAGATAATAAATTCGGGTTGAATGGGTCGTGTTCGGGTTAACCTGCGAATATTTGGGTCAACCTGCGAATATTCGGGTCATGTTCTGGTCAATCCGCAAAGATTCGGGTCATGTTCGGGTTCATATGTATTACACGGTTTTCAGGTTCGGGTCGCGTTCAGGTTCGTAAAAAACTCGGGTTTGGGTCGGTTTGAACCCGCCAACCTGCAAACACGACCCATTTAGCACCCCTACAAAATATGATGCATATGATGGAGCTTTATAGTACAATTACAAACCAATGTTCATGCAGCTTCTGTCGCTCTTCTTCCTCGAACACTTCATACGGTTGAACACAAAAACTATCGAGATTACCTAACATGTTATTAAGCGATCGTGGCTGGATGCTTGTGTTAGATTGTTTCATACTGCTTTTAACTCGTTCATGTTGCTCCTTGCTAACCTGAAAAATTAATGACAAAATCTGTTTTTCATAACCAAGTCAACCGACATATTTATATGATTCAAGATATAATAATTAATAAACACCTTGATATATGACATATATTTGGCACCATCACCGTACTCCATATTGAGCTTGCGCAATTTATCTCCTTTCTTAGGTCTCGTCACCGATCTCCCACCCGAAGATTCATAACATCTGTTCCCCGAGACCCTGACAATATAAATGAACTACATTATATCTCTGCACAACTAGCAAGAGATAAACGTAAACTATCAAACAAGTGCCTGATTACCTTGTTAAAGTTTCTCCATAGCTAACTGATAGATCGGGGCTTTCACTATTGTATGATTTATCATCAGCGTCCCATGAACAAGAACCGGATGCTGGACCTATATCGTGTTGAGGACCATATTGTATGATGCTGTCATGTGAGGGCCCACTTTTGTGAAAGTCTCTTCTGGGTCTGTTCAAAAGATGGATCATATATTAGGGTGTGGATTTCTGACATGACACGAACCTAACACGAAATTCACGGGTTTGGGTTTAGTCTAAACAGGTTCGGGTCAATTTCAAATTGAACCCGCAAACCCATTTAGATAAACGCGTCGGGTTGTGTCAACCCAGCCAGGATGGCGGGTTGACCCGTTTAACCTATGTCCTATTTATATTAAATTTTATTTATTTACATTTTTTTATGTCATAAATTAAACCGGGTATGTATTTTTTGCCATAATTATAACTTAAAAGGAGAAATTGACATAAGATTTTATGATTAAAATGTAATTGTATTATATACATTTGTGTGTTTTTAAGTATTTAATTTTAATATATTAATTTGTTAAAAAAAATAAAAAAATTACAAAATTTAGGTTGAACAGGTCATGTTCGGGTCAACCCGCGAATATTTGGGTCGTGTTCAGGTTAACCCGTGAATATTTGGGTCGTGTTCGGGTTCATACGTATGACACGATTTTCAAGTTCAGGTCGGGTTTGAGTTCGTCTAAAATTTTCGGGTTCGGGGTGGTGTTGGACCCGCAAACACGACCCGTTTAACACCCATAATATATCTAATATCTATCAATAAATGAAATAAAAATAGAGATGACACTACAAAAGCTTCCAAAATAAAATTAAAAGTGGTAAAAGAAATACCTAACCTTGGCATATTTTGCATAAAATTTTCGGGATTCGTGCAGCTTGCCCATTTTTCCTTCCACAATTGCAAACTCCCTATCATTCTGCAAACAACAACAAAAAATGACTAAA
Organism: Helianthus tuberosus; assembly: GCA_030545235.1. Classification (NCBI taxonomy): domain Eukaryota; kingdom Viridiplantae; phylum Streptophyta; class Magnoliopsida; order Asterales; family Asteraceae; genus Helianthus; species Helianthus tuberosus. Next base: position 22,123 of record JARYGA010018660.1, on the reverse strand, counting down.
CACAAAAGTGGTAAGAAAAGAAAAATTATTTTATATACTATAAGTATATAAAAACATACTTAGTATGATATTCATTCAATTCTGAATAATATGCTAATTTGTTAGCCTTGTTACACTGTTCTTGACGGAGAACGGCATCGGGATGATAATCACCTGAACAAATTGAAGCACCCCTACACAGGAATATTACAGATAACGTCACCAACTGAAAAAATCCCAATAAAAAAATTAATCCAATAAATTTCCAAATCATGTATAATAAAAATGAACTTAATTGTGCTATACATGACTAATGATTAAGGTTATTATTGTCTTTTAGCAAATATTAGTTAAAACTTAGAAGTGTCGAGAAAAGGATCCGATTCCATTAATTCCACTTTAGAATACTGGCCAACAGACAAAATCTCAAATCTGCAAAATGAGTGATAGTCCAAAAAAAACTTCTTTTAATTCATTCTTAATACTGAGTGCTGGAATTTACCATTTTGGGAATGGATTTCCAAAGTAGAAATTATTCCCGGTTAACAGTTCATGAACAATTCTATGCGGGTCAGCTCCTTCTGGAAGAAACTGGGTAAGAAACTCTCTTTCTTGAACAGTCAAATGAGTTTGCCATACCTACAACAAATTCCAATATATAAACATAACATCCAGTAAAAAACACATAATAAAACAGCTTAAAAGAAAACGGGCCTAACTTCACCAAATCTGTTTCTTAATAAAACAAATCATTGTTGAGATCATATAATATTACAATCATATTATAATATTACCTCATAAGATAGCAAACTGGTTAGGTTATTGAGCTCAAACAATTCAGTTGGGGCTGTAAAGACATCACCAAGGATGTTTTGGTAATTTGCAACAAGAGGAAGAAACGGAGTCCACTCTCTGGAAGCAATACTTATTTGCTCCTTCTTCGAAACAACGCATTCCTTCTTGTCATCCCACTCGAGAGATATTCTTGACTTTGTATTTGACTCGTAATGCGAAAATTTCTTCCTCTTCACTTTCTGCATTTCCCAAGATGTGTGATGATTATGAACGGCATTGCTTACTTTATATCGCTTGTTCAGCTGATCTGCCGCCATTCAAATACACAATCCAAATCAAAAGTATACGAGTTTACGAAAAGATGTTGTATCGATCTCCAGCCACCTATGTGTTTCTTCCATGACCAAACTGAAAAAAAAAAAAAAACTGGAATTAGAAAGTTGTTCTTATCGTCTATACAAGTAGTCATGCCCTCATGACATGATTATATCAAACCAATGATGACATAAGCTTCTTGTTTGCAAATAGACTTGTATTCATAGTGTTATAGACCGATTCTAGATTGTCAATCTCCCAAGAATTATATAGAACAAAAACAGACAAAATTCTTTCGAAAATTTTCTGATTGATTCATTTCTTAAAATCATACCGAAATCAAATAGGCATATAAACAAAGAAAGATCAATAAGACAGAAACTGCTGAAGTACCCATTAATCCACTATTCCACTACTAACATTAAGCATAATAAAAGATACAAGGAACCGCAGAGAATGCAGTAAAACATGTGATGTGCATCGAACACGTCTTCTAAAACATTTATCTATAACTCTATAAGGTGACCTTCAAATCACCAACGTAGAACAACCACCACACAAGCTGAGAACAACAAGCACCTTTCATTCACAACGAATTAAAAATAGATTCAACCGATTACATACATATATAACTCATAGCAGCAGGGAGTATACACAAGCTAGAACTATGGCTTCCCCTTTTTGCGAAAAAATAATTACAATTCAAATTTTTAAATCTATCTTCCTACAGATAAAAAAATCATCATCAAAAACTGAAAACAATATCATAACCACCTCTAAAAATAAACTACAAAATATCTAGTCATTTTCACATCTGAATAAACGTGTAAAACTAATATTCAATAATAACTTATACAGCAAGAATATGTTACTCTTTATCATAGCAGAATAAGAAACAACACTGAAACAAGTAACCCTAATATCAAACAATTAAAATTAAGTAGAATAAACGGTGCAGGCAATCAATTAACCAAAAGATAACATGCAATCATCAATTAAAAACGGCATAATGAATATGTTTACCTAACAATTCGAAGCATGAAACGGAAACTTCAACCTCATTGCGGTGTAGAACAGTAGGAAAACTGAGAAGCAAACCCTAGAAAGAGAGATTGATGACGAACACAAACGATTGAAGTAGAAAAAACAAAAATTAAAATCAGTGTGTTGAATTAGGGTTACATATGAAGAAGAAGAGGAAGAGGAGTCGGTGTTATCCGGTTTCGGGTGACTGAATGCAGAGGAAACAAGTACCACCGCAAAACTCAAAACGTAATTAAAAATTAAACATCTTTTATTCTTTTTCATTAAGGGATAAGGATTAGATTATGCTACCAAAATCATCACTCGTTAGGGCCAAATGTACGAATCAAATCTATGAGATATTATAGAATATTTGAATATTTATTTTTTAATTTTAAGTTTGATATTTTTATACTAATCATGTATAAAAGGTGTGTCTAGGGGAAAAGTGATTAGCTTTTGGATTTATTTGGATTTTTAGTTTAAGGTTATGTTTGCTTTTGGGTTAAACTAGAAGATGGATCCGCGCGCTATGCGCTGCGGCCAACGAAATTGACATGCTATTGATCAGATTCAGATTTACAATTAATGGTATCATAATTACTACGTTACATGACTTATATCCATATAAATAACCTATCGTATTAATCCCCCCGCGTTGCGGCGGGTAGGGGTGTGCACGGTTCGGTTCGGTTTTTGGGTAAAATCAAAACCGAAACCGAAATGTCGGTTTTCGGGTTTTAAAAATCGTTCGGTTTCGGTTCTTTTCGGTTTCGGTTTTTCGGTTTTTACGTCGGTTCGGTTCGGTTTTTCGGATATTTCGGTTTTTGGAACAAAATTATATAAGATTCAAAAAATAAAAAGTATAATTTATATTATAACAATCTTTTTAATATTTATATTTAAGTTATTATAGTTAACCTCTTTAATTAATATTGTTTATATATAAACCTAACCTTCTAACCTTTTTTTTTATGTTTCTTCAAAGTTTTTATTAAATTTAATTTTTATATTAAATTTTGTTATATCTTATAGGTAATAATAAATCATTTCAGTTATATTGTTTTTATTATAAACACTTAACATTCATGTCACACCCCGATTTCCACGTGTCACCGGTGGGCCCGGTGGGGGAGTATCGTGACGTGGTTGGCAACGTAATAGTCAAACAACACAATATAATAATGCACAGCGGAAGCAACTTTAAAATAAGATACAACCGAATTTATTTATTGTAAACAAAGTCACAATCATTCGGTGTTTATCCACAGTAGGATCGAATTAAAAACATTGTTTATGGTTCAACAGAATTCGGCATCTAAAGCTTGCGAGACTTCTACTGATGCTTAAGAGAATCCCAGCCTATTTCGCCTAGTAACTGCATTTAATCTTTTTGGGAAAATACGTCAGTTTACACTGGTAAATACATTCAACTGACTCATTTTATAAAATGATTGAAAATTGGTTTGGATGCACATGGCATAAACATTTTTATTAACTTGGGAGAATTATTTAATATTATAATCTTGTGAACGATTTACATGTTACTTATGCGTTCAGTAGCCCGGACGTATCCGGGTTAAAGATCAATAGACACACCACTTTAAGTGAGTTATACACGGGAGTACGCCTACACCCCGTGCTCAGGTCGTGGCTATCTCGTAAGATAATGTCGAGGATATCCGGGACATGGTCATTAACCCCCCAAAGGCTGTAAAGTAAACACATCTGTTTAAAACGAGCCGATCAAATTATTCAATTAACCACTAAGCGTGGAAGATTTGATGCTCGATCAAGCGGTACGCTATGTACCGTAACCCAAGCCCGTATAGGGAAAATAAGTTAAAAGTATTTACCTTTGCAAAGTATAATCCTTAATTGAATAAATTGCAGATAGCTTTTACTGGGCTCCTAATCTGGAACGAAGGTTTAATATAACCTATTAGAATACTAACGGGTCTTTAATTAAGCTTAAGCTTAGACCGGTCAGTTTTAAAGATACGGTTCGTACGCACGATTAAGCGAAGACCGGATAGAATGTGATTTAGACCCGACAAGTTTGAAGACTTGTTTCATATGGGTTTACTATTCACATTCTGGATTTTGAGATAAAAATGATATCGTTTGACCCGTTTCGGCTAGTTTATGCAAACTAGTTACATAAGCCGAACCGAACGCGAAAAATGCATAACGGGTAACCGAAAGGGTCGTGAACAGGTTTCCTAAGTTAATACACTTTAAATATGTTGTGATATCATTATGATATCTTCCATAATGCCCATAACGAGTTTAATCCCTAAATATGCCCCGTAGGGGTATTTTGGTCATTTTAAAGATTATAAAAAGGATTAATTATGTTTCTGCTAACCGGGTCTGAATATATCAGGAAAATGGCTTATTTTAACAGGTTATAACATTTGGTAATAAACCTTATATGCTAAAATAGTTTTAAACCCAAACTATGCGTATAATACGCGTATAAAGCCGTTTTAAGCGACGTACGGTTTAAAATACCATTCTGAGTTTTCTGATCAGTAAAACAGGCTCAAAACACTCTATTTATTATTTAAAATCAGTGGCAATTGGATTGGTATCAAACGGATTTGTAAAACTCGGTTTATGGCCTAAAAGGGCATATTCGGTATTAACCGAATCAATGTGATAAGCCTAGCTTAAGATCAGTTTAAAAATAATTAAAAATATTCAAAAATCCCAAAATATTATTTAACATCAGTGGTTAAAAGTTTTGGTACCGAAAATCGGGTTTAGATAGGCTATGCGCTAATCGCGCCTTTTAATTAATAAAAGCTTAATATTTACGCTAATGCGCATATCTCCTAATCTAGACCTCCGATTGACGTGCAAATTTACGTACATGCTAAATAATCAGTAACTAAGATTATAGTACTTCTACATTTTCAAAATTCTCGTTGTAGGGTCATAAGGGCGTTATGGTCCAATTTAAGCGATTAACGGAAACGTGTGCATGCATCGGATAATCAATGAAAAAAGTACAGAGACTTATACTAGCATGTAACCCAACCCTAATGAGACTTTAAGGCATGTCTAATTCAAACTAAAACGGGTCAGAACCGAAGTCAAAGCAAAAGTCAAGGTTTTGCGCCTTTCGGTTCCGAACCGGGTTTAAACAGAAATTTGTCGAGTCGGGCAAGCGTAGACAAGTTTTTATACTTATTACCAAGTTATATTAAGGTTAAAACAGGTTACACGCCTCTCGGATCATTAATCGTGTATTAAATCATAATTTGCAATTCTGTTGACTTTTTCGGTCAACGTTTGACCCGACAAACGACCTAGTTAGGTCTGGAATTGGTACATGCCCTTATAAGGGTTTAATACCCATATAATTACCTATCTAACGGTACTTTTAATTTGACATACGACTAAACTATCGTTACTTAATCAAGAAGTCAACCGTTAAACACGGTATTTTGACTTTTAAGCTAAATATAAAGCTAGAAGTAATTTAGAAGGGTTAGGAAGCTTACTAGATGATTAATGATGATTAGGAATGCTTGGAAATCAGCTTGGGATGCTCCTCAAATGCTCAGATTGTTTGCAAGAATGGTTGTGAATGAATGGGTCTTTATATACAAGTTTCAAACACCACAACAAAGTGACAACCAAGTCTAGGGCCATCCACAATTGATCAACACTTGTAAGTAGTGTGTAGGGATGTCTAGGGGCCATGCACATGCAAGAAAAACCGGCCTAGAGGGTAACAATCGCGACATACAGCCAACAGCAGGTAATCTGTCGCTGGGCACCCCCTCGCGTAGCGCGAGGGTCCGTCGCGCTACGCGACGCCCTTTGCTGAATCAGTTTTTGATTTTGTTTGTTGTGTTTCGAAAGGGCAGCCATAACTTCTGACTTTGGGGCATCAATTATCACTTAGGGCCCTTCATAATGTGTCTAGAATAGTTTCATACCCTACCATTATCCATTGTTTCACTTGGATCCAATAACAAGACCCGAAAACAACGGGTTTCCATTCTTTTCTTCGTAGAATCCTATCATACATTTCCAATTCCATTATTGGCAATGATTCCCTGAATTGAGGGTATAATAGATGTGTAAAATATTAAATCGGGTCTTGGGATTTATAATTGGGGTGTTCAGAGGTAATAATTTAACATGACGCCACTTTAAATCCTACCGAAAACATCTTTATTAAATCCGGGTTTTCAACGCGTTTTTGTTTGACATGACACGTGTCGTTTTAATATTAAACCCGAAATTTGCGAGGTGTTACATCCTCACCCCCTTAAAATAAATCTCGACCCGAGATTTACTGAAACAAATAAGGGTATTTTTCTTTCATGGTGGATTCTAATTCCCACGTATATTCGGGACCTCTACGTGCATCCCATTTGACCTTTACAAAAGGTATATGCTTTCTTCGGAGCTTCCTTACCTGTCGATCTTCAATCGACAAAGGTTTTTCCACAAACGTTAAGCTCTTATCTATTTGCACATCTGTATGTGGCATGACATGTGAATCGTCAGCGGAACACTTCTTTAGATTGCAGATGTGGAACACATTGTGAATTCCACTGAGCTCTTCTGGTAAGTTCAACTTGTAGGCAACTGACCCGACACGTTCGATAACCTCGAAAGGTCCTATGTATCTCGGGCTTAGTTTGCCTTTCTTACCAAATCGCATCACCCATTTCCATGGTGACACTTTAAGTAGGACTTTGTCACCTACTTCGAAGTGAAAATCCTTACGACTTGGATCCGCGTAACTCTTCTGCCTATTCCGGGCAGCTTGGAGGTTGTTACGAATCTGGACAATCTTGTCCGTTGTTTCGAACACGATTTCTGGTCCTGATAACTGGACTTCTCCAACTTCCGCCCAACAAACTGGCGATCTACACTTTCTACCGTATAATGCCTCAAACGGCGCAGCCTTTATGCTGGTGTGGTAGCTATTGTTGTAGGAGAATTCGATCAATGGTAGGTTCTTATCCCAGCTACCTCCCAAATCGATCGCACATGCGCGTAGCATGTCTTCCAACGTTTGAATAGTACGCTCACTCTGACCGTCTGTCTGAGGATGGTAAGCCGTACTAAAGTTCAAACGTGTGCCCAAAGATTGCTGGAAACTCTTCCAAAAGTGTGACGTGTACCTAGTATCCCGGTCAGAGATAATAGCTACAGGTATGCCGTGTAGGGCTACAATCTTGTCAACGTATAACTGGGCTAACATATCGGAGCTATAAGTCTCCTTGATGGGTAAGAAATGAGCTGACTTAGTCAGTCGGTCAACTATAACCCATATCGTATCATTGCCTTTTCTTGTCTTGGGTAACTTGGTAATAAAATCCATAGTTACCCTTTCCCACTTCCACGTAGGAAGTTCAGGCTGTTGTAGCAAACCTGACGGTTTCTGATGCTCGGCTTTGACTTGCGCACATGTCAAGCATTTTGCTACATGGGCGGCCACAGACTTTTTCAAGCCTATCCACCAATAATTTGCCTTTAAATCCTGGTACATCTTATCAGCTCCAGGATGAACGGAGTATTTGGAACTATGGGCTTCTTGGAGGATGACATCACGAAGCCCTCCAAAAATTGGAACCCATATTCGTCCGTTTAACCGTAAAATCCCGTCCTTGCTAAGAGTTAACTGCTTCTCAGTTACTCCTAACTTTTCATTAGGATAGTTAGCTTCCAACACAGCTTCCTTCTGTGCAGCTAACACCCTTTCTATCAAACTGTTCTTTACTTCCATACGCTTGGCGTTAATTCGAATGGGTTTAACCCTTTCCTTTCTGCTCAAGGCATCAGCGACTACATTCGCTTTGCCGGGATGGTATTTGATTTCACAATCATAATCATTTAAAGTTTCCATCCAACGGCGTTGCCTCATGTTTAATTCTTTCTGGTTAAACAGATGCTGGAGGCTCTTGTGATCAGAAAAGATCACAAACTTGATTCCATAAAGATAATGCCTCCACAGTTTTAGTGCGAACACAACGGCACCCAATTCCAAGTCATGGGTGGTGTAATTCTTTTCGTGCACCTTTAACTGTCGTGATGCATAGGCAATCACCTTGCCTTTCTGCATAAGCACACACCCCATGCCAGTGTGTGATGCATCACAATAAACTACAAATTCTTCAGCACCTTCCGGTAAGGTAAGCACAGGAGCGTTGCTCAACCTTTGTTTCAAAACATCGAAGGACTCTTGCTGCTTAGGGCCCCAAACGAACTTTACTTTCTTCTTGGTCAAGGAAGTTAGGGGCGCAGCAATCCTTGAAAATTTTTCAATAAAACGCCTGTAATAACCCGCCAATCCCAGGAAGCTACGAATCTCCGTAGGTGTCTTTGGCTCTTGCCAATTCATAACAGCTTCCACTTTAGCGGGATCCACCTGGATACCACGCTCACTAACCACGTGTCCAAGGAATTGGACTTCTCGTAGCCAAAATTCACACTTAGAGAATTTGGCGTAGAGCTTCTCCTGACGTAGAAGTTTGAGAATACAACAAAGGTGTTTCTCGTGGTCAGCTTGGTTCTTAGAATAAATAAGGATGTCATCAATGAAGACGATAACAAATTTATCTAAGTAAGGCTTGCAGACACGATTCATGAGATCCATGAACGCGGCTGGTGCATTAGTGAGCCCAAAAGGCATCACTAGGAACTCGTAATGACCGTAGCGAGTCCTGAATGCAGTCTTGTGAACGTCTTCATCCATAACCTTCAACTGATGGTATCCTGACCTCAGATCAATCTTTGAGAAGTAACTTGCCCCTTGAAGCTGATCGAACAAATCGTCGATCCTGGGCAATGGATATCTATTCTTGATTGTGACTTTATTAAGCTCGCGATAGTCGATGCACAGACGCATCGACCCATCCTTCTTCTTGACAAACAGGATTGGCGCTCCCCAAGGAGATGAACTGGGTCGAATGAAACCCTTAGCCAGCAATTCATCTAGCTGCGTCCGCAACTCCTTCATTTCGGTGGGTGCCAATCTGTATGGTGTTCTAGCAACTGGTGCAGCTCCGGGAATGATATCGATCCTGAATTCGACTTGTCTATCTGGTGGTAGGCCAGGTAGATCTTCAGGAAATACTTCTGGGTATTCTGAGATGACAGGGATGTCTTCTAACTTTGGTTTGGGCTCATCAATAATCACCTGTGCCATATAGATGACACACCCCTTCTTCAAACACTTTGAAGCCTTGAGCATAGTCACGTGCTCAGGCAGTCCGTACTGGGTATCTCCCCGAATGGTAAGTGATTCACCAGACGGAGTCTTTATCACTACTTGCTTCATGTTACAGACGATTTGGGCCTGGTTATGAGATAACCAGTCCATACCCAGAACTATGTCAAAACCGGCTAGCTTAAAGGGAAGTAGAGATAGAGGAAAAGAATGGTTCTTAATGGATATAACACATCCATCTAACTCAGTAGAGACGGCTTCAATGGTACCATCTGCTAACTCTACCTCATAATTCACTTTTAGGGTTTTGACAGGTAAATTCAACAATTTACAAATTTTATGATCTACGAAGGACTTATCTGCGCCTGAATCAAAAAGTACTCTTGCAAAAACATCGTTTACAAGGAAAGTAACTGTTATGACGTTATCATCCTTCACAGCCTCCTTCGCATCCATCCTGAAGACTCTGGCGTTAGTCTTCTTAGCCTCCTCAGGCTTCTTGTTGTACTTAGGGCAGTTAGTCTTTATGTGGCCCTTTTCATTGCAACGGTGGCACGTTGCATCTTTCATCTTCTTGCAATCCAAGGTTTTGTGTTCCTTGGACTTGCACAAACCGCAAGCAAAAGACCTTGACTCGTTATTCGAGTTTGATTCGAGTCTGCACTTTCCAAAGTGCTGTTTCTTGCAAGTTTTGCATGTGGGCTTCTCTCCAGAACGATGCCCATCTTTCTTTGACTCCGATCCCTTCTTGTAATCACCGCTCCCACGGTGCTTCTTGTTCGATCTACGCGAACCATCATCTTCATGCTTCCTCTTCTCGACCGCCTTATTCCTCTGCGATCTCTGCCGGACCGCATCCAGAGTGAGGGATAAGGAAAGGTCAGTTACAGACCTGAAGGTAACTGGCCGAGAAGCCTTTACACTGGACTTGATCTCGGGTTCCAAACCACCAATAAAGCGAGCAATTCTTTTTGGCTCCGGGGTTACCAGGTAGGGAACCAGCCGAGACAGTGTATTGAAGCTTGTCAGATAAGCTTGACAATCGAGGTTCTTCATCACCAGGGATAGAAAGTCTGATTCTGTCTTTTCCACCTCATGTTGAGGGCAGAAGTTTTCCTTGATCAAGGCGATGAATTGATCCCACGACATACCATACAACGGGATCTTTCCGGAGGCCTCCATCAGAGATCTCCACCAAGCTAACGCATCACCTTTGAAGGACTGTGAGACAAATTTAACCACATCACCTTCAGCGCATCCGCTGATGTCCACGACCGTGTCCATTTCATCCAGCCACGTCATGCAGTCTACGGCTCCTTTCTCCCCCGTAAAATCCCAGGGTTTACAAGACACAAAGTACTTATATGTGCAACCCTTGTTACGGTGTCCCTGATGCAGTACCAACTGCTGAGATGGATTACTTTGGTGGTTGGTGGACTGGCGATCATCACCGTTTTTCTTTGGTACATCCTTTTTGGGAGGAGGCTTGTTATGAGCCTCTGAATGCGTCCTTGGCTTTGAATGTGATACAGAGTGAGTCCTACTTCGGGTACTACTGTATTCTTCATACTGTCTATCCAAAGCTTGAGTAACAGCACCGTCTATTATTGCTTTTAACTCGGCACCCGTTAATGTAATCTGGGCGTTCTCATTCGGCTCCACAGGATGGCTATTGACTTCATTAGAGTTAGCCATTTGTATTGAACTGTTGCAGAAAACAAGGACAATAATTTATTTGGGAGTTTATTATGGAATTACCCCTTAGGGTAATTCATTAACCATGGTAAACAGAGACCATATCTGGTTAATTTATTAATTGTATTAGTTTAGGATTTTAATTAAAATTTATCCTAAACATAAATAATAACAATATTAATACATATTAGCACATAAGGCTTAGTCACGTAGACAATTATAAGCTATGATTTCAGAGAATCAAGGCTTTTAAGGTTTGAACCTAGTTCATTACCTTTATTAGACAGGGAGTCAAAGCTACCACTGTCTTTTGGCTCATATGGAAATGAGCAGGGCCCGTAGGCATTATATTACCACGTATGGTAAAATGTGATCATCTTAATTGATGATGTACCCAGGATTTAGAGATCATTAAACTGGGTTAGGAATCTTCTAAAGAATTCCTTTATAAAATGACGAATGTGATTTTAACGAATCACTTCTGCCAGGAGTGTTAACATGTTTTAAGATGTTAACAGGGAATTGAATCTTTTAAACAGGTCTTACCATTTTGGCCCGGTCTTATATTTGACACGTGGCTAGGTTTCACACTTTAAGATCCTTAATTAAATAAATTTCATAGGCAGATTAATTTAAAAGGAATGATTTTAATTTATTTATTTCATTTATAATTTATATATGCACATAATGGCAAACATGAAATTTATAAAACAAACATTCCATTAATTATACATAGGTTACATATTGCCCTAAACGGGTCTTTTCACACAAACCATTTCCCACGTAGGGGTCAAACAAGTACTTACCCGCGCAGGGGTTAAATTTAAAACACAAGTCCTCGCAGGGACTGATTACTTAAATAGATGTCCACGCAGGGACTAGGTACAAAGATAAATGTCCACGCAGGGACTACATACACACATAAATGTCCACGCAGGGACTTAATTTTAAAGTAGAAATACACACATAAAGGATTTACTGATCCTTCTTGCTCTTTCCCTTGATTAAGTTCGTCAAGGTCTTGAACACCCCTGGTTACGCCTTCGGTCTTCCCGTGCCTCATGCCGCACCTCCCTAATACTTTGTAGGATCTCCTGATGCAGTGGTGGCGACATCTGTAGAGACGGCGGGGGTTGTTGGTAGTACGGGGGTTGTGTAGGCATCTGATATCCCTGTGCTGGGTAGCCTACTCCCCAAGGACCTCCATACGGTCCCTCCTGGTTAAGGGCGTTGTAATTAGCTGCTACCAAATACGTGTCGGCTTCAGCGTATCCGAGGTTAGTGTGAGTCGGTGGCTCAAACGGGTTGTACATCGAAGGACCCGTGTATGCCGGTATCTGGTTATCAAAACCTATTGGTGGCGGTTGCTGCGCGACGAGGTTTGATGGTCCACCTATCTGTGGAACTTCTTGATCCGGCTGATAATTTCTGCCACTTGATTGTAGAGGAGAGCTGAAATGAAACTCTTCTCTTCGTGTGGTCATCCGGGGTCCGGTTCTCAGACGTCTTTGCGGTTGCGGAGGCGCCGGTTGAACTGGTGGCGGTGGAGGCGGTGGCGTAACTGCCACAAACTGGTGATTCCCAGAGGAATCTTGATGATGCTGCTGCTGCTGCTCATGCGGCGAAGAATAGTGAGGCTGCTGCTGCTCATGCGGCGACGAATGGTGAGGAGGTGTATAATACCATTCGTGCCAAGTAAAGATAGCCTGGAAGCTATCTGGACCATTATAGGGTGGCCCGTGATAAATGGAACTATCCGAGACCTCGATTTGATGGTTGGGAGTTCCTGATGCGGGTTCTACGGGGTCGTCTTCCTCGTCCATATCATTTCCTCCAGAAAAATGGTCCTCCGGCCCCAATGGGTTAAAACCCACTGGTTCTTGTATATAATTCGCCGGGTTAAACTGGCCTTGAAAGAATGGAGTGGGGTCTCCAAAAGGGCGGTGCGACATTGATCGCTGTAACGATATGTGCGAATGGTGTGAGTCTCTAGGCTCATTTTCTGATTGTGGCCCGTAGGAGTCTTGAGCGGGAGTCGTTGAGCTGTTCGAAACCGACCGTCTTGCCGGTTGAAAGAGACCTCTCTGGTTCCGCCGGGTACCATCACTCTCGGCAGGGATAGGACCTCGTGTATTTGAAGGTCCTGCTTCGTGATCGTTGGGGGCGGCTACCGGCCCCTTTCCGCGCCCTCGCGTGCGCAGGAATCTTGGAGGCATCTTTGTTATTCCTGTCAATAAAACATAAGATAACAATAACGAAATATAAAGTTTAAAGGACAAAACAAAAACCGAATAAGGTGGAATTTGTCCTATGTTATAAGTCTAGACTCGAAAGTTTAGATATGTGCAATTGTGGAACTGAGATTAAACACAAAAGGCTAGTGTTTAATTCACTCAGTGTTGGCTCTGATACCAACCTGTCACACCCCGATTTCCACGTGTCACCGGTGGGCCCGGTGGGGGAGTATCGTGACGTGGTTGGCAACGTAATAGTCAAACAACACAATATAATAATGCACAGCGGAAGCAACTTTAAAATAAGATACAACCGAATTTATTTATTGTAAACAAAGTCACAATCATTCGGTGTTTATCCACAGTAGGATCGAATTAAAAACATTGTTTATGGTTCAACAGACTTCGGCATCTAAAGCTTGCGAGACTTCTACTGATGCTTAAGAGAATCCCAGCCTATTTCGCCTAGTACCTGCATTTATTCTTTTTGGGAAAATACGTCAGTTTACACTGGTAAATACATTCAACTGACTCATTTTATAAAATGATTGAAAATTGGTTTGGATGCACATGGCATAAACATTTTTATTAACTTGGGAGAATTATTTAATATTATAATCTTGTGAACGATTTACATGTTACTTATGCGTTCAGTAGCCCGGACGTATCCGGGTTAAAGATCAATAGACACACCACTTTAAGTGAGTTATACACGGGAGTACGCCTACACCCCGTGCTCAGGTCGTGGCTATCTCGTAAGATAATGTCGAGGATATCCGGGACATGGTCATTAACCCCCCAAAGGCTGTAAAGTAAACACATCTGTTTAAAACGAGCCGATCAAATTATTCAATTAACCACTAAGCGTGGAAGATTTGATGCTCGATCAAGCGGTACGCTATGTACCGTAACCCAAGCCCGTATAGGGAAAATAAGTTAAAAGTATTTACCTTTGCAAAGTATAATCCTTAATTGAATAAATTGCAGATAGCTTTTACTGGGCTCCTAATCTGGAACGAAGGTTTAATATAACCTATTAGAATACTAACGGGTCTTTAATTAAGCTTAAGCTTAGACCGGTCAGTTTTAAAGATACGGTTCGTACGCACGATTAAGCGAAGACCGGATAGAATGTGATTTAGACCCGACAAGTTTGAAGACTTGTTTAATATGGGTTTACTATTCACATTCTGGATTTTGAGATAAAAATGATATCGTTTGACCCGTTTCGGCTAGTTTATGCAAACTAGTTACATAAGCCGAACCGAACGCGAAAAATGCATAACGGGTAACCGAAAGGGTCGTGAACAGGTTTCCTAAGTTAATACACTTTAAATATGTTGTGATATCATTATGATATCTTCCATAATGCCCATAACGAGTTTAATCCCTAAATATGCCCCGTAGGGGTATTTTGGTCATTTTAAAGATTATAAAAAGGATTAATTATGTTTCTGCTAACCGGGTCTGAATATATCAGGAAAATGGCTTATTTTAACAGGTTATAACATTTGGTAATAAACCTTATATGCTAAAATAGTTTTAAACCCAAACTATGCGTATAATACGCGTATAAAGCCGTTTTAAGCGACGTACGGTTTAAAATACCATTCTGAGTTTTCTGATCAGTAAAACAGGCTCAAAACACTCTATTTATTATTTAAAATCAGTGGCAATTGGATTGGTATCAAACGGATTTGTAAAACTCGGTTTATGGCCTAAAAGGGCATATTCGGTATTAACCGAATCAATGTGATAAGCCTAGCTTAAGATCAGTTTAAAAATAATTAAAAATATTCAAAAATCCCAAAATATTATTTAACATCAGTGGTTAAAAGTTTTGGTACCGAAAATCGGGTTTAGATAGGCTATGCGCTAATCGCGCCTTTTAATTAATAAAAGCTTAATATTTACGCTAATGCGCATATCTCCTAATCTAGACCTCCGATTGACGTGCAAATTTACGTACATGCTAAATAATCAGTAACTAAGATTATAGTACTTCTACATTTTCAAAATTCTCGTTGTAGGGTCATAAGGGCGTTATGGTCCAATTTAAGCGATTAACGGAAACGTGTGCATGCATCGGATAATCAATGAAAAAAGTACAGAGACTTATACTAGCATGTAACCCAACCCTAATGAGACTTTAAGGCATGTCTAATTCAAACTAAAACGGGTCAGAACCGAAGTCAAAGCAAAAGTCAAGGTTTTGCGCCTTTCGGTTCCGAACCGGGTTTAAACAGAAATTTGTCGAGTCGGGCAAGCGTAGACAAGTTTTTATACTTATTACCAAGTTATATTAAGGTTAAAACAGGTTACACGCCTCTCGGATCATTAATCGTGTATTAAATCATAATTTGCAATTCTGTTGACTTTTTCGGTCAACGTTTGACCCGACAAACGACCTAGTTAGGTCTGGAATTGGTACATGCCCTTATAAGGGTTTAATACCCATATAATTACCTATCTAACGGTACTTTTAATTTGACATACGACTAAACTATCGTTACTTAATCAAGAAGTCAACCGTTAAACACGGTATTTTGACTTTTAAGCTAAATATAAAGCTAGAAGTAATTTAGAAGGGTTAGGAAGCTTACTAGATGATTAATGATGATTAGGAATGCTTGGAAATCAGCTTGGGATGCTCCTCAAATGCTCAGATTGTTTGCAAGAATGGTTGTGAATGAATGGGTCTTTATATACAAGTTTCAAACACCACAACAAAGTGACAACCAAGTCTAGGGCCATCCACAATTGATCAACACTTGTAAGTAGTGTGTAGGGATGTCTAGGGGCCATGCACATGCAAGAAAAACCGGCCTAGAGGGTAACAATCGCGACATACAGCCAACAGCAGGTAATCTGTCGCTGGGCACCCCCTCGCGTAGCGCGAGGGTCCGTCGCGCTACGCGACGCCCTTTGCTGAATCAGTTTTTGATTTTGTTTGTTGTGTTTCGAAAGGGCAGCCGTAACTTCTGACTTTGGGGCATCAATTATCACTTAGGGCCCTTCATAATGTGTCTAGAATAGTTTCATACCCTACCATTATCCATTGTTTCACTTGGATCCAATAACAAGACCCGAAAACAACGGGTTTCCATTCTTTTCTTCGTAGAATCCTATCATACATTTCCAATTCCATTATTGGCAATGATTCCCTGAATTGAGGGTATAATAGATGTGTAAAATATTAAATCGGGTCTTGGGATTTATAATTGGGGTGTTCAGAGGTAATAATTTAACATGACGCCACTTTAAATCCTACCGAAAACATCTTTATTAAATCCGGGTTTTCAACGCGTTTTTGTTTGACATGACACGTGTCGTTTTAATATTAAACCCGAAATTTGCGAGGTGTTACAATTCAAGAATAAAATTAACATTTTCTACTAGCATTGGGTTAAACACTTAAACAATTTAAACTTAAACATAAAAATATATGTATTGTAAATTATCGGTTCGGTTCGGTTTTTTTCGGTTATTGAAAAAAGTTTATCCGAAAACCGAACCGAAATTTTCGGTTATTAAAAATCTGAAAACCGAACCGTCGGTTTTTGTTTCGGTTCGGTTTTTTCGGTTCGGTTATCTCGGTTATTCGGTTATGGTTCGATTATTTCGGTTTTCTTGCTCACCCCTAGCGGCGGGGGTGTAAAACCGTGACAAATAGCCCCAATGTCACACTATAGGCAACGACCACCAACATTAAAGACTAAAGTTGCGGCGTCTTAACATGCAGAAATTAGACCAACATATAAAACACAGAATATAATAACTAACTCGATTTATGACTCGCGCGTTGTAATGAACTTATTAAATGGGAAAAAAATAGATGACGTAAATACACTGAACCACACACACACATTGTGTCGTGTTAACTCGCAAAATTTAGAACTAAGCGTAAAACGAAAACTTTTGCAAAATATGAAAAACATAGGGGAACAAAGTTAAAAGATAAGAGTTGCGAGGTTAAATTGGAAAAACTAAAAAAACTTTTGAGCTAAAACTACAAAATCAAGTAGTTTTAGGTTTAAAGCAAAATATCTTTTTTTTTTTTTTTTTGAAAAACCCCTAAAAGATGGCGTACAACACCTCAATGCCTCAACTTGTTGCTAATTTATATCATGTAAATCTTGAGTGATACATTTACACCATACTTCACTTTTAATCATCCACATTAGCAAGTTGTACACCCAAGTATAACATATATTTTATAAAAAAAAAAATTATGCAAAAGGTATAACTTCTATTGCTACATGTTGTTGCAAATTTATAGCATATAATATAAGTTTTATTGTTGTTAGTGGGTCTAAGTGAGCAAAACTGAAAATATGGAAAAATTAAAATGGGCCACAATGTTTTGGGTTAAATATATCGTAAACTAGGGGTGTGTAAAGGTTGGTTCGGTATTCCTCCTTTACTGAAACTAAAATTGATGGCTTGGTTATGGAAGAAGGCTTAACCATAACCGAGATTGATAAGCAGATATGGTTAGGTTATGTTTATCCTCGATTATGGGTCGGTGTGTTCCAAGTTTTGTTCTAGTGTTCCAGGTGTGTTGTAGTGTTTTAGGTTTGCTTTGGTGTGTTACCTTTGTTTTTTTGGGTGTGCTTGCATCGATTACGTGAAAGCTTAGCTTAATAGTTGAAAGCAAGCTATGAAATACGCATAGGATAATGAAAGCAAGCTATGAAATACGCATAGGAGAGTGAAGCATAGTTGCCATAGTTGAAGATGGACTAAAACATAGTTGGTAGACACAAAACTACATTTAAACACAAGCAGGTATGCATAGTTTGGTTCGGTTATGGGACACCCTTAGGTCTTAACTATAACCAAAAACCAGTTTATCAGCTAATCACAAAATGTTAAAGCCACGTATAAATCTCCTTGTTGTCCAATGGAATCGTCCCCAATACCTGTAGCCATTTTATAACCAAGTTCCAAGCCTTCTTTGTGATCGAACATACATTGAATAACTGATAGGCCGATTCTACATCCATTGAACAAAAGGATGCATAATAAATGCACATTTATCCATTTATTTAAAATAGGGCTGTAAACGAACCGAACGTTCAGCGAACAGTTCGTAAACCGTTCGGCGGGAAGTTCGTTTAATAAACGAACAAACATGAACAAGAAATTTCGTTCGATTAGTTAAATGAACGGACATGAACAGAGGTCTCGTTCGTTCGATTGTGTCCGTGAACGTTCGGTAAGGTGTTCGTGAACGTGTTTGTGAACATTCGTTGATTTGCGTTCGTTTATGTTCGTATGTTTGTGTTTTAATTGTAGATCTTTGTACTTTCTTATATTTTATTTGTACTTTTTATATTGAGTTAAATGTCATTTTAGTCCATGTGGTTTGGACCATTTTGTCAGTTTAGTCCAAAGGTTTTATTTTTCATCTGTGGGTTCAAAAAAGTTTTACTGTTGCCATTTTAGTCCACTGGGTTAAGTTCTTCAATTATTTCTGTTAACGAGTAGGGCGATACTGTCATTTTATATGGCCGAACTGCCTTTGTAGTTAACAGAATTACATATAAAATGACCGAATCGCCCTTATGGTTAACAGAAAAATAGATGAAATTAACGCAATGAACTAAAATGGCAACGGTGAAACCTTTTTGGATCCACATGAGAAAAATGAAACCTTTGGACTAAACTGACAAAATGGTCCAAACTACAGGGACTAAAATGACATTTAACTCTTTTATATTATTAAACTTTTATTTATTTTATTTCCCTAACAATTAAACTAGAAAACCCACTTTCACCTTGTTTTTGCATCATTTCTCTTTCATTTATCACTTATTTAGCTATTGTAGACAAAGATGTTAATCTTTTTTTTAGAGACTTCTATTCCATTTAGTATGCCAAGTTACTTTTGGAAGTTTTTTTTTTTAGTGGAACTTTTAACTTATTTAATCACAAATTCCTTTTGACATTTGACAGAAAATCCCACTTCTAGTTGTCAAAGTCATAGATCTGATGATGGTATTGTACAGTATTAATAAAAACCAATAATTGCTCCATTTCCACCCCTCCACGAAGATCACACCTTTATTCCCATTTCCATACACCATTTTCCAATCAATCTTTGGTAAAGCAATCTTTATTTGTTTCAAGCATAAAAAGTCTTGATAGTCTAGATGCTAAAGACTCATTTCCAATCCAATTGTTTTCTAAAACTAAGTTGAATTAACTTATCTATTGAAGCTGGTAATCAATTAAATAGCTAGTTTAACATTATAATAAAAAAAGTTTATCAAGGGCATGCTTGGCTAAGCTTTTCAAAACAACTTATTGGATTATTGACTTATCAAAAAGCCAATAAGTTGTTTTTGTGTTTGGCTAAGCCAAAAGTCCTTTTAGAAATGACTTTTTGCAAAGAAGAAAAATGAGGTTTCAAGAAGTCACAATATTGTGACTTCTTGGCCAGCTTTTAACTTTTAAAAACTACAAATTACCAATATACCCCTTCTTTACCCCCTTATATCTAAAAGAATGCCCATTTTAGTCATTTTACATCAATAAGCTAATCCAAACATTTTTTTTAAAACTCCTTTTCAAAAAGTCATTTTCCCAAAAGTTCTTTTCCAAAAGTTTTTTTTAACTATAATAAGCTTAGCCAAACATGCCCCAAATATGCGTGTAACAAAGTATAACTTCTTTTCTTTCACTTTTATAAGACCACCCTACCAGGAGAAAATTAACTTATTTACTGAACTTCTCTAACATGTAATAAAACTTGAATCTATCTTTTTAGAGTAAATTACCATTTTAGTCCCTGAGGTTTGACCAAAATTATCATTTTAGTCCAAATAGTTTTTTTTCTTGTCATTTTAGTCCAAATAGTTTTATTTTCTGCCATTTTAGTCCTTGACTTTTGTCATTTTCATCAACCACCACCACCACCACCTCCACACCCACCGCATCACAACCCAGTGGCGGAACCAGAACCTAATCTCAGGGGTGTCCCACACCTAATCTCAGGAACATCTGCAGACTAACAGGAGAAGCTTTACAGCAGCTGATGGGCATTATAACTCCACAAAATCCCTGCAGAAACATGCTCTTAACTCTTAGGGGTGTCCTCGTACTTGTTTTGGAGTGTCCTAAGTCTAAAAATCGAAAAAAATAACAAATTTACACTACCCGAAAAAAGTTGAGCCGTGTCCCGGGACCAGGCTGCTTGTGCACTGGGTCCGCCCCTGTCACAACCTTCTATTATCGTCACCACCTGCATGCACCGTCACCATCCACCCACCCCACCACCACCACCGACCACTTTTCCGCCACCCACGTCTGCCATCATCATAAAACCAACAACCACCGCCATCATGTTCACTGTAACCGGCACAACACCATCCCCATATCATCGCACATGCAAAAAAAGAAAGAAAAATATGGTTTGACCAAAATTCACCTAAGTTAACTAAATTTTTTTAATGGAGTTAGTGGGTTGGATGAAATGACGAGAAAATGACAAAAGTCAGGTACTAAAATGATAGAAAACAAAACTATTTGAACTAAAATGGTAAGAAAAAAACTATTTAGATTAAAGTAACAATTTTAATAAAATGTCAAAGACTAAAATGACAATTTACTCATCTTTCTATCTTTTTTTTATCTTTTGGTTGAATTTATCAACCTAACTCATAATATCTCAATACCATAATAAAACTCCTTTATATCATAGTGGTACATGGGTGTCGAAAAATATGCTCGTTGGACAAAATGTGTATAGGATTAGTGGGTATAAAAAAATTAGCTTTTATACACTTGTCTTTATAAGAAACAAGAAAAATATATGAAAAATAGGAACTTAAAAATATAAAAGAAAATAAAGGGAAAAAGGATAAAAAGGAAACTGGGAAATCCTGGTCCAACCAATCAAAACCAGCGATGGCGGTAGCGAAGCTGCTTCTCCCATCTTCTCTCAACCTCTCCCCATCCAAACTAACAATAACCAGAAGACCATCTCCCTCTCTCCATCGTCAACAACCATGGGGGGCATCAAAGAAGAACAAACCACCCGCAATCTCCGCATCGCTTCACGAGACTGCAACAGTCGCTGTTCAAACACCTTTGTTTCTACTTGCAGATGCTGCTGCTGCTGCTGTTGGGTATTCAACCGCCAGCTATTACACCTCTCTCGGTTTGTTTGTCATCTCCGTACCCGGACTTTGGTCCCTCATCAAGCGCTCCGTCAAGTCTAAGGTTCTTTTCTCTATCGGTTACTTAAACCAAATTGCATTAACGAATAATTTGGTTAAGTAATTAAGGTTAGATGATGTTTTGATGTAAAAAAATGTTGTTTGAAAAAGTGCATAACTTTATATTTCCCAAAAGAAAAATATTAAACAGCTGGTTTCAAGTTTTAGAGTTAACTGTAATTTATGTGGTTTGTTCACTTTTGTCATTTCTGGCAAATTTTTAAAATTGCACCATTTTCCTCCCTGACTACCGGAAAGGTGCGATTTCAGTCCAAAAAACTATAACCCCGGTTAGAATAACCCAGTTAGCTCAGGGTTAAAATGATCATTTTACATATTTTTTTATTTTCAATTTTTAATTTTACCTATGAAGTTTATTTTAAAACCAGAAGTCTAAAAAACTGAAAAAAAAACTCTGTAAAATGACCATTTTACCCCTGAGCTAACTGAGTTATTCTAACTGGGGTTAGTTTTTTGGATTGAAATGGCACGTTTCCAATATGTCAGGGACAAAAATTGTGCAATTTTGAAAATTGGCCTGAAATGGCAAAAGTGAACAAACCATGGGAACGAAAATGACAGTTAACTCTTTTAAAGTTAAAACATACTAGCCAAGTTTTAAATAGTAAACCGTTAAAACTGAAACGTGAGCCAAAGCATGT